>CM041779.1:39667406-39861878 GCA_023374045.1 Limonium bicolor | reverse complement strand
AACCAGTTAAATTACATGGTAAATGACATCGTAAGGGATGGAAGAATGTGAGAGAGATCAACCTACACACGAACACGATTTGGAAGCAAAACATCTTCGCATTAAGAGACAGCAATTTTACAACACGGTACGGTTATCGCCATACATCCAGAATTGGGAACCCCCAGTATGTTTACACCAGGAAGGGATTGAGTATAAGATAAGACGTTAGATTAAGGAATTGAGGAGTTGCACCATCAATGGGCAACAGAGAAAGGCGAGTTACCATGGTAGAAGAAGCCATAGAACAGTACCTATATAAGTGGATTAAGTCATGGTGCGTAGTAAAGCGACCATTATGTATAAGCCGTCAAATATTGACGCTGAGGCAATTAGATTTACGAGGTAAGACCGATATAAGTATGGAAATAAGATGGCAGACGAACTGCGCATTGATGCCAGTAGTCTAGACCAGACGAGGTAAGATTTCATTGGAAGCATAGTAGAACAAACATGAGAAACAAGATAAGAGACTCTATGGAAAGATACCTCAGTTACTAAGAGACCGAGTCAGTATGGAATATAGAAAGGAGCTAGAGAATACCATACCCAAGAACATATTAAATGGATTTCCCTTGATTAAGTTCAAGAAGAATAATAAGTGTTATTATGGAACGATGAAAGAGGAGGTCGACACCAGAATACTTCATAATTAGCAATAGCTAAACGTGTGACGGACACTACGAGTTTACTAAAACATGACGTGGGACGACTGTACCCTACAGGGGCTTGCAGGCCTGACAGGCTCATTTATGAGTTGATCGGGTAAGTAGTAATGTACCAGTAAGGTACCCCATGCATGTAGACGAGTGGTGTAAGCAACACGGGAAGTAGTAGTCGACTCCGCACCACGGTCAACGACGCAAGATCATACAAGAGCAGCTACCACCACAACAGTTGAAGAGAAGGAATTCAGTTGAACCAACAACACAAGGAATCAGAGAACAAATAAGTAAGAATTATGAAGTGTGAAGAGCACGAATTATTAAGTACAAACATTGGACATGTCTTAAGACGTAAGAGATTAAACTGTAAAGTGCAATAAGCACTAAACAGTAGTTCAGATTAGGAATCATCCTCAGACCAAAGGTCAGTTGGAAAGAACGATTTAGACACTTGAGAGAACACTAAGAGTATGAATGTTAGATCTTCAGGAAGAATGGATAGACAAGTTACAACTCATTAAAGCCGTGTATAATTAAAGACAACACGCGTCCATTGAGATACCAATATTTCTAAACCGTAAGAGGCAGAAGGATATACAATACTATGAAGGATAAGAAAGGCAGTTAAGCCTAAGATTATCAGAGTCACGCAGCGGAAGCTACCAGATCAGTACCTTTGAGTTAAGACCAAACTAAGTTAAGGAAGTGGTATAAATACCGTTAAGAATCTCGATACAGAGACTAAGCCATTAACATAGTTATGACCCTCTGATCGAATTATAAGTGAGATAAATGACATGGAAGCTAGAATGCTTGGTGAGAATTAGACATCTTGAACCTATGTTCAAGGATGATATAATATTGATTATGTGGGCGTAATCCATTTTAAGGGGGGTAGAGCGAAAATCTCTTAGCGTATGTTTATGTACTAAGTACGTAAACTACGGTGTGCATAGCACAAAAGAATTTAAGAATTTGTTTTACACACACATTTTGAGATAAATTATGGTTATTACGCACAGAAGATGCGAATACCATACGTATTGAGTACCTATCTTGTTAACTCCGGTGTGAGTACAAGTTAAGAGAACTAGTGAAGAGGATTAAGGAGACCTAAGGAATATATGAGATATGGGTCGATATGAAAGTATGTGTGAGATAAGAATAAGATAACACTATGAGATATTATTTGATATGAGTATGAGGTAGGAAATAGTAATGTTATGAGGTATAAGAGGGTGAGAATTGGCATGAGACTGATATAGAACTTAGTAGGAATTCAAGTCCTGAGGTAATTCCTAAGAGATAAATTGGGAATGTTGATGGACTGAGTCCACACCTTGGAGATGTATTGGTTATGACTAGAAAGACTAAAAAGATAGAAAATTGGAAATGAGTGAATTATCTTATGTTTGAAAATGACGTGAGAGGTGGAACTTGATTTTCTAGGGATCAAGGGAAACCGAACACAAATTGGAGTGGAAGGATAGTACAACATTGATGCTGATCACATCAGGGTTGGATGATTCCTGAGACTCCCTACCAGTGGTCACAATTAAATCACGCTAAGGATAGAGGCTTTATGTAACACCCCTATCCATAATCACATAATAATCTCTCTCGTAGCAATAAATAAAACGTCTTACAGCGGAAGAATAAATAATAATAACAATACTCACTCGGGTGTCACCGGCCATTACTAACTCATGCGAGCAACGAAGCCAAACTACATCCAACTTCCAACATAAACAAATTGCTAACCGCCGTGATAACGAGAATAACTCCTATACATCATACTAAGTTCATAAACCATAAACGTCGACAAGTGAGCGTCTACCCAATTCCAAATACACATAACCGTACCATAATACAATTCACCATCTTCATTGCTATACAAACAAACTCCATGTGTGGTAATTAAAATAAACTCTAATTACCCTGTTCCCGCACTTCGGCTTCGACAATAATCAACAACCAGCATAATGGTGTAGTATCAGCGATAGACGCTGAGTATGTCGGGCCTAGACGCTAATGGTCACTTAGTCATTTAAACCATCTTATTATTAGATCGGTTTCATGCTTTACCATTTTACAGTTATAATCAATACTGTAATAAACATGCATAATAAACTTATTCATCCATCCAAACATTCATAAACACTTAACCATCCAGCCAAATCAACCATAAAATATCACAAACAACAATTGTATATCGAACGTATCGAGTAATAACCGTATAATGTACAATGTACAATCACCGTAGTGAATAGTTTCCATAGTTAATTTACCTTGGCCTTAAAGGCCCCATCCAAACCATGTTTAATTAATACCAGTTGGGCGTCATGTTAAGACAACCTCATAACCTCACCATGGACAGTAGTCCTCCCGTACACACAAAGGTGCTCATTTCACCTGAGGTCCGGAGGCCCCTGACTATTCTCTTTTGTCTCGTAAGACGTCCATATAAAAGGCCGTAGCCACCTGACCCACGATCCAAATAGGGCTCGTTGGGTATAAACCTGGAGCGGAACCCGATCGGGAACCCCTCAGTGATCACAAATGCGCAACCAAGTAGTTCGTAAACTATCGGGATTCCTCACCTTAACTCATAGCATCTCTTCCTCATAATGTTTAAGATATGCTCTTAGTCTTATGGAGAATATAATTATTAGTTAGCTGCTCAATGGGTCTCATGCATACCTAGAAGTAATCTAGGTCATATTCATGTTCGAGATCCATGCTCAAGAGACCGACAATGTCGTGACTCATCCCTAAGTATTTTACTTAGGTTGCCATATACTTAATATTAATACTATGGTATTATATCATGTAACCGTCTTGTCATCACAATAACGTATATGTATGTTTATATAAGTCGATCTATAGTCGACGTAGTGTTAGTCCCGTGGGACGCTTGTGCAAAATAAATAATGCAGTAACACTTAATCACATACATGTATCCACACACATAACACACAAGTTATATCAACCAAATCCGAGCCCAAGGAGTTTCCTTAGGACAACTTGGATCAAACCCCTTTACATACCGTTCACCAAGACCTAGGATGCGCAGTGTAGACCACTAGCTCGTCAAGCGCCTCCGTCTGAAGTATGATCTAAATGGTAATAAAAACTATAAGTCAGTCTCCATGACCAACTATATCCGGTATTTCCGAATAACCAGTAACCCCGACAGTTTATCCACGAATATCTACAGTTATTTGTTACGGGTTTCTCTAAAACGGTCGGCTTTGTTACTAAAACTCGTATGTCAAAATATTTCGACTGTTAAGTTTAATTCATTATATTTCTTAATCATATCCACCATTAAATTTAGGTATATAACCTATAGTTGCATGTATGTATGCATTATTATGTTATATTATTCTATTTCATATTGTATCATTCTCCCACCATCCTTTATAATACATTGTATTATATTATCCATTATCTTAGCAAATAATATTTGCATTCAAAAACTTATAACTTAGAGTTTATAAACTAATTCCATGTAATAACCACCACCATTATATTATATTATATGGTTTCCAACCATAATATATATCCATCCTTATATACATTTTTCTTGTATATGTATATATGTACCATATAGGTAAATTCCATGAGTTATAAAACTCTTATATTATATGTTACATTTTATCATCTTATATTAGATGATTATTCCTATTAGTTGTATTATATTATACAACTTATATTAAGATTATTATCCTAATATTATGTAACAATTTATGTTGCATAATTACAACTCCTAAGGTTTAATCAATATATACCTTAGTTTATAAATCTTATTTATTTATAGTTTGTCACATCATTTAATGTGAATATCCTTACTTATATTAATTCCATTAAAACCACCTTAATACCATATAATTGTTATAACATTTATAACAAAGTAGACCATAGTCTAAAATTCATTTTCCAATCCTTAATAATTCGGTACAACACCTTACTTTATTTAAATTCCATTTTGACCACATAACATTATGTAATGTTATACCATATACTAATATCATATAATATGATATTTTATTTCCTTTAATTTATAACCTATAGTTTTTATACAAAACTATTTATATTGCCGCATAGGCACATATATTAAAACCTTATTCTTTTCCATAATCCATAGTTTCCTTATTTACAAAATAACCCCATTATTTGTACTATGTTATATATATCATATAATATAACATCTTTAACTTATAAAATGGTATAACCTATGGTTATATTTTTTAAAATTTTCGAACAGACCCACCAAATTCCTATAATTGCCATTTGGCCCAATTTATATCATATAGTTTTATAATATCAATAAAACTATATATTATACACATATCTTAATAAATACTCTTATATCATTCCAAAAATCACCAAGTTCACCTAAGGGTTATATTTACCCTTATTAACCATATACTCTCGCTATTACATTTCCACCCCATCTTTCATTCCAAAGTGTCATAATGACATAATAACTATATATTATACATATATAGTTTATCTTAAATTCCAAAATCAACCCAATAAATTCCTAAAAATTCCTAATAGCCCATGTGTGTTTATAATACCATTTTACACCCTTTATTTTCGGTAATAACATATATACCACGTATGTTATGAAATTGTTACAATTAAATACTTATCTTATAATAAAACCTTAAATAAGTTATCTAACTTATTTAATTGGTCAAAACCTACCATATGGTCAAGGTTGACCACCTTAATATTTCCTTGACCATCAATATCCATATATTACGGTTTGTACCCTTACTTTTCAGAAATTACCATTTAACCCCAAAACTTTATATAATCTTATAATTTTTATATAAACTCATTTAAACCTCTAATTTTCGGCTTTATTATTATATAGCCCCCAAATTTAATTTAATTACACTTTAACCCCTTATAATATGCGGTAATGCATATATACCACTTCAACTTAAATAAAACCTTATAAATACATAAATAAAATGGCCTAAAGTACATGGCCATATTACAAACATTAGCTTATAAAATAAATTACACATAAATGCCAAAAATGCATTAAACTCTCGGCGCTTACCACATCTTTTCAATATTTACCAATTTTCCATATAATGTCTTAAATTAGACAATTATGTTAATTAATTAGTTAAAATTACCAAACCATTCCTTAATCACCTAAGGTCAAAATAAGACCTTAATAAACCATTTCACTCATGGCACAATTATATATATATGTATAAGCACATATTAATATACCAAGTGAAGGTTTAAGTGATTTATACCTTGTTTTTGCCTAGTTAAAGCCTTGTTTGGCCACGGCCAGCTTAGGATAATTTTTCCACAGCTCCTTTAACATGTTTTCCAACAGCAATTAAGGTATAATTAGTCTCCAAGCAAGATCTAACCATAAGAAGTGTTTAATGTAAATTTTCAAGGTAAAATTTACCTTAGAATATCAAGGTAACCAAGATGTGTCTTCGGCCTGTATTTACAGTAGGTAAAGAGCATAAAAAGAGCTACTAAAACCAAGCTATAAACTGGTATAACTCAGATTAGAAGATGGCTAATTTTTACCTTGTTTAAAATGCCTAAAATGTTGTTTTTGGCTTGGATCTGGCTATACCTTGAAGCTCTTGATATACCAACTGAATAAGTATGTTAATATGAAGATTATAAGCCTAAGAAACAGAACTTTCCAACCGGTAATGAAAGAAATCAAGGGATAAGTGCTTAAAGCACTTAAAGCAGCAACCAAATTCCTAGTTCTAGAAATAGGATAATATTTTCATAGAACCTGGTTGTCATCTCCTCCCAACTAGTGATAATACCAGAGGGAAGACACAGTAGAACCATTTCATTGCTTCACCAGTGAGGCTGCTAGGAAATAAACTCATTCTAGCATATTCCAGGAGACTATCTGAGCACCCAATTTGATCAATATTTATTAGAAATCGGTTGACATGATCTAGGGCGTCGTTAGGGTTGGAACCGTCAAATGTGCCTGAGGGCATCTCTCGTATGACCTTGTTTTGATGTGACTGGCTTCAGATCCTTCCATTCCTTCATTAATTCAGGTGGTAGCGTAGGAGAGCTACTGGGCTTCTTCTTGGAATGGCCGCTGGTCTGCTAAATTGCCTCATTGCTTGGCTACCGTTTGTAGGAGTTGCCATTTGTATTTCTCTTTGGAACCTCTGTTGGCGTCTGGCTAGCTGAGCGGTACGTTCGATTTCCGGGTCAAGGATTCTGTCCCAGTCGAGATGAGTGTCTGACCAAGAACGGGTGTACACCATTAATTATCTGCAAAAGAGAAGGACAAAACTCCACAAAAGTTTGCAAGCAGAGTAAAATGAAATAAAAGTAGTATAGCTAAATAAAGAAAAATTAACTTAAAATTAGGAACTAAATAAAAAATAGATAGATACAATAATAATAGTAATAATAATATTTTTATTTTATTTATTTAAATTTTTTTTTTAATTAATAATAACCCAAGCTAAGGACTAGACAGGAGTCTAGTCCCCGGCAACGGCGCCAATTTGCAAACGATAAATTTGACCTATTAAATACTAAGAAATAATCTCAGAAAATAATAAATCAAACGACCGTCAGGTTGCAAAAATCCCGGTTATTGTAGTAAAGTTTGTGGGAACCAGGTATCGAACCGTGGGACTATGTGATAATAATCTAGACTTAGCAAAGGTTATAAAGTGAGGGGGAATTTTGTTTCGTTCTAAACTGTAATTTTAAATAACAACTAAAAATTAAAATAACAAAATATTAAAAGTGATTTGTGAAAATGGAAGAACGAACTCTGGGTTCAGGTTTTACTCGTTTGATTAATTATGCTATTCTACCGGTTTAATTAAGAATAATTTGGCAAAATTCCTTTTATAGTCTTCAGATTTAAATCCTAAATTCTAATGACCTCGTTTACCAGAACATGCCAGGTTTGATATAAACTCAGGCAAAACACATGTAAACGGCTAGTTAAAAGGAATATAATTTTGCATCTGAAATACTAGATTTATTCAATCAGAGTAAATTTTTCCACAGACATAACAATTAATATGACCTATCTATTTATCACGGAACTGATCAAAATAGATTTCGTAAAGCAATTTAATAAACTCATGTAATTTATTAAAATGCGAGAGAATAACATTAATTGTATCAAATTATAATTAATTTAAACCGGTAAAATAAAGTGCACAATTAAAACAAACTAATAATAACCATCTCCCAGAGTATAAATAATCTAACCGGACATGTTAAATAAATAAGGAGAGGTAAGAGTAAAAGAAATCATCTGTTCGCTGACTCCTGCTCCGTTATTCTGACAGCCCGGAATAGAATTGAGGCAGATGATAATATATGGAGAATGGTGGGGCGTGAGTTTTGTGGTGGTGGTCGAATGATTTGTGAATTGTAAATGGATGTGTACGTAAGTGAATTTGGAGAATGAATTTGTGAGTGTAATACGTGTGGTGATGTTTATGGGAGAAAGAAAATAAAATGGTAGTGGTGTCGAGTGAATTATGGAGAAGATGGATGAAGTGGTGGATTCGTCGATGACTGGATCGTGGGTCAATGACTCGATGATTTTTAGCTTGCAGAGCGTGGGTTTATATAGGCGGAGGACATGGGAAACAGACAAGGAAGAGAACGGTGCAGTAGGTGAGTGGCGGTGGATTGCAGTCAGAGATTTCATCGGGCAGTGCAATTGATTTCAGACAGATTTAATTGATGACCCGCAGCAGCCATTGATTGGAGAGCCGGCGTCACTCTCGCACTAATTAAGGTGGGCGATCGTCTGTAATAAATGAAGTAGCAGTTGGAGTGCGGCGCCGCGAAGAAGGAAGAAGAAGACGCCGCGAAGAACGAAGAAAAACTGCTTCGCGAGCTTCGTCCGCCTGTAGTACCGCCTGTACTACCGCCTAATAACAGGCGGTTGCTTTGCCTGTCCGCCTCCAAGAACTCGCCAAAACAGGCGGTTGTAATACCCTGTCCGCCTCCAAGAACTCGCCAAAACAGGCGGTTGTAATACCCCTGTCCGCCTGGTGAACTCACCAAATGAGGCGGTTGCAACAGGATGTCTCACAGCGAAAAGTGTATATATATACGAGTGTACTCTAATCTTCAATCGGCTCCAAATTCTTCGTTATAAGTCTGTTTTACTCGCCGTTTGTTGCGTTGGAAAGCTCGTGAGGAGAACTATGCATTTCTGTCATTATTTCCTGATTTTTTATCATATAAATTGGAATTAGTTCCTACCCAAAGTAAGAGTTACAAAAAGCATAGGATAAGTGTGAGAAGGTGCGTAAAAAGTTACATAAAATAATTATCTAGCACCTATAAAACTATATAAATTTCACACTTATCAGTAACTCAAGTGAGCTACGCTCTAGGAGCATACAGTAGTCATCCAAATGAATGACGAACCATAATGCAAATAATGTAAGTATATGTTTGGAAGTTAATATGACAGTAAATACCATATAAGTTGGTGTTATACAATAAGTAAGAGCACGGTACGCAGCAAGCGACGTTGTAAAGTGTTGTTAAATAATGATATGGCAGATAAGAGCAGTTATGAATTAAATTCAGTGGTGATGCAAGGTAAGTGATGATAACCAAACTAGGCAGTAAGCCAGTTGCCAGTATTACGAGATCAGAGTCTCATTGAAACACGGTGTGAATTCCGTTGCGAATCGCATGAGAGGTTGCTGTCAAGAGTTTACTCCTCTGCACTCTGTATGACTAAGTTTTGGTATTGCACTTGTGCAGTAATGATCGAGTGGGATAGCTAGGAATTGGAAACATGCTAATTGTGGAGGAATAATGTTATAATCGCCGATGCATAGGAAATGCAAGGCCGCACCAATGAAAGAATACATGTACAGAATAAAATGTGGAGGCATGATTAACAGTAAGTGACTACAGTAGCACTAACTGCCAAATTCGGTATGGAATATACCCCAAATGTTTGAAATAGCTGAGAGAGCACTACACACTAGGTAGTAGCTCAATCTCAACCGACAGTAAGTCGGAAGGGAACAAGTCAATCATTGTGAAATACGTAGCAGTTTACGCAGTAAGTTATTAGAGAAGTGGATGGAAGTTTTGTAACTCACCGAGTTCGCTAACGGTAAAGAGATACCACTCGTCGGTTGAGAAACCATTGTTACCAAGATGAAGGTGACAATTGGGGATGTACAATACAGTAAGAATAACAAATGGGGCAAATTAAGCTCTACAGTTATTAGAGTTTCGCAGTAGAAACTAGTGAGCCAGAGATTCAAGTGTTGAATGTACATGGTGAACATGAGTGAATGGCTAATCATCAATGCGTAGAAGCCTCACAGGCCAGAACCGAAACCAGTTAAGAGTTAAAACAAACTCCAATGAGAATTCTTGGTTTAGGAACTAAACCACCGCTATAGTTAAGATCCCCCAACCAGAATGCATTGTACAATAGACCGCGTGGAAGTTAAAACACTTCACGACGGCAGAACAGTTTAAGTGATTGATTACGTGGGCGTAATCCCTTTTAAGGGGGTAGAGCGCAAAACCACTTAGTGTGTATTACCGTACAAGTGTACGTAGTGTACGTGACCTATGTTGTGCATAGCACAAAATAATTTGTTTTGATGATTGGTGTGTGTGTTACGTAAACATACGCTTTATTCATGGTTCAATTGCGGTAATTGCGCACAGAAGATGCGAATACCGTTGTGATAAGTGTGCTGATTTATTAACAGTTGTGTGTGATAGTACAAGTGTGGGGAGTAGAGAAACTCCCGGGGAACAAAAACCCCGACAGTGTATAAATGTGAAACTGTGTGTTGTATTTTGATAAAATATATGTGTATAAATATACTATATAG
This sequence comes from Limonium bicolor, assembly GCA_023374045.1. Lineage (NCBI taxonomy): Eukaryota > Viridiplantae > Streptophyta > Magnoliopsida > Caryophyllales > Plumbaginaceae > Limonium > Limonium bicolor. Next base: position 39,851,290 of record CM041779.1, on the reverse strand, counting down.
TGATTTATGAAAGGGTATGAAACCGACATAGAACCTAGTGAGAATAAGATTCCTAGGTAACAGGAATAAAGTGAATGGAGATAACTGATAGACGGAGTTCTATCCCTTGGAGATGTGATGATCATAATTAGAATGGTTAGAAAGATAGAAAATTGGGAATGAGTGATTTATTTGATGCTTGAAAATGAAGTGGGAAGTGGAACTTGATTTGCATGCGATCAAGGGAAGCCGAACACAAAGTGGGGTGGAAGGATAGTTCAGCACTGATGCTGATCACATCAGGGTGGATGATTCTTGAAGCTCCCCTTAAGTGGTCACAAATAACCACGCTAAGAAAAGAAGCAAAGAGCATAAGTTGGACTTGGAGTTGTGTGTGTTTTCAAAAAGGATTTTGAATTGGTATTTATAAAACGTCGATGGATACTTTACATAATTAAGTTCTCTTACTTAAACCTCACAAGGAAAAATTTCAAATTTAAGTGATTGTTTTGACCTCCCAAAGGCACGGGGACGGAAGGTGTCCATCGCGACCGGGTTCTGCGGGATCACAGTGTATATAAAAGATATTTTTGATTGTTATACATGCTATGACATGTTGTGTGGTATGTGCAATAAATATTATTTTGTCCTTGAGTTCCAAAAGTGTATGTTATCAAGACCTATGAGTCTAAATGTTGTTGTGTTACATGGACCTATGTGTCTAAAGGCTTTATGTTATCAAGGCCTATGTGTCTAAATGTTGTTATGTTACCCAAGACCAAGAGTCCAAGGGTTGTTATGTATGTGCCAATATTGTTAAGATACCCGGACCATCGAGTCCGAGGTTATCATGTGAGTATTTATGTTATGTATGATGTGAATATGTTACCCGGACCATAAGTCCGAGGTTGTGATGTAAAATATGTTTGGTTATGGAAGTTTATTTCCAAGTGATTCCTACGTTCTAATCCAATGATGTGTGGGAAGTGTGAACTTCGAGGACGAAGTTTTTTTAAGGGGGGTAGATTGAAATACCCCAAACCTTGATATGTTGTTAAACATTTAAACTATGGTATGTAAAGGCTAAAATGCCTTAGAAACATCAGTGAACATTTAAACCAAAGTAAAAATGCAACGCACTAAGATACAGTTTGAGCAAAAACATGCTCTAAGCTTGGAGTGAACTTGGTTAGGACCCAAAGAGCCTACCAAGACTTCATAATATTCAATTATGATTTTACAAGGCTAATTAAGTCCTTAGAAACTTTGGTAGACAGTTAAACCAAACAAAACCAAGAAATATACTTAAAGTCAATAAGAGCAAAAATGTGCTCTAAGCTTGGGATAATTTGTATAAGACCTAATGGTCATACCTATACCTTATAAATATGTTAATGAACATATTAAATCAATTACCAAAGAAAACCAGCTTGAAAACAAGTTAAAACACAAAATGTGCTTTAAGGAGTCTTAAAGCACATTTTTGAAAAATTGTCTTGTAAGTGAGTTTTGAGTGGCTAAATGTCCATCATTACTCTTTAATTAATATGGGTACTACTTAGTATCACATTTGGAGGTCTATATCAATGGGAAATCAAAAATTTCACATCTACGTGCCTTTTTTAGTTGAATAGTAACTATTATCAGCTAGTTTGTAGCATATGATATTATAATTAGTTATGTTAATGGTCAACAAAGACCAAAACACCCTTATTATGATTATGGGGGCCGGTTTTGTAGGGTGAGTCATCACCATTCACAAATCAATTTAAAAAGGAAAGGAAGTGAGTAAAGTAAAGTACTATTTGCTTTATATGTAAAATATCTTAACAAAGTGAACACTCTCACCTCATTCTCTTCTTTCCTTCATTTCCCATGGTTTGCCATCTTCTCCTCCTCTCTCCATCGGTTGCTACAGCACACTAGTAGAAAAAATATTATATAACACGCATTTTATAACACGGTTTTGTTGTAATGGTGTTATAAAATGTTTTACAACTCGGTTGCATGATTTAACCGTGTTATAATATGTGAAAGAAATATCTTAACACTGGAGAAGAGGTTTTTTAACACGGTTGTGTGTTACCCGTGTTATAAGCTTATCTTTATAACACGGTTGTGTTTACCCGTGTCATAAGCTTATCTTTATAACGCGTTTGTATAATATAACCGTGTTATATTGTCTTCAATTTCTTCACTAAATGTAAAAATTGCCTCGCGAACCATCACTCCTTTTCCCCGCCCCGTTCTCTCGCAACTCCCGCGCGCCCTGTTCTCTCTCGACTTCTCAGCAATCTCACCGACGACGCTGCATCGTCACCATCGCCGCCACCACATTACAAACCGTAGACACCGAACAAGGAACATACACCTTCTGTGTAGTCTCCATTCTCTGATTCGATGGCTAGGAAAAGAAAAATCAAACCCTAAACTCACACTGCCTCTCTACTCTCCTTTAATTTTCATCTCCTGTCAACAAGCCCTGACCGACGAAAAGGAACATACAATTACGTGCCTCTCTTCCCTTTCTCTCGTGCTGCATCCGGTAAAGGATTTTCAATGATGAAACGAAGTTGGTAAAAGCTGGAATAGGAGAGGAAACCAGAGGCAATGACCTGCGCTGGTTCAAACCAAAAACAAGAATTTGAGGTAAGGGCTTCAATCGTTGCGCCTGTTCTGATTTTTCTTGAATCAACCATAATTTTCTCTTCATCTTGTTCTCTGTTTCGAAGCTAGAAAACGCCAGGAGTTTGGCTACAATTGAACCGAAACACTAACTTTATGCATATATTGATGTTGTGTTTTTATATAAACATAGTAATTTGATGTGGTTTAATAACGTTGATTTGTTAGAGAAGGGGTAAGTCACTTGTTCACGGCAAGATTAATTTACCTACATATCGAGAGTTGCTCACATATTAATTGGTCTAATTAATCTCAAGATATATATTTATTTGTGTTAAAAAAATGTTGTTGTTTAGAATATGTATTAGTCCACAAGTAAATGAACTAGTCAAATATTCAAAAAGTGACAATAAAAGTAACATGAATCTTTATCAAAGTCAAAACTAGCACCCAATGATCTCTAAATATGGTATGAGGAGACCGGTTATTGTTATTCTTGTGAATACTAGTGTTCCAAAAACTTGGCTTGTTATCATGCTTACAGAAATTAAGAGATGTAATCATTTATGAGTTGATTAATCTCGTTACACCTGTTAATAACAATATAACAGCAAGGTAATCTCCTTTACTGTGATACTCCATCTTACCTTCATTCAGTTTCTCTTTGCACTGCATTTAAATTGCTTTCCTGTCTTTCCCAAGTGTGCACAAACCTAAGTAAGTGTATTAGATAGGTTTTAAGTTTGTTAGCAAGCCATTTCAACCCACTTATTCCTACTGTGTGACAGTTATACAGGGGCACAATTATAGAAAACTGAAACCGATCCTGCTTGTAGTTGAGAGTTCTAATAATTTTAAAACTGTTAGCAAGCCATTTCTCCCTCTTTGCTGGCTTATGTAGTTGAGAGTTCTAATAATATTTAAAACTCCTGACAACCCCAAAACAATCTGTTAACTTTACAACAACTTGCTGATACAGAACTGAGGATAAGGATTGTAAAAACTGGAACTGAAATATAAGAACTTGATAACTTCTCTTCTTTTTTTTTTTTCTGTTTGATCACGCATTTGACTTTCAGTATTCTTCCCATTTATTTTACTCACGTGGGTAAGTGTTTTATCAAGCTATGTCCTAATCCAAAAAACCTAGGCAACCCTGTTAACTCCACTGAAAATTCAGTATACAGAAGCAAGAAACTGAGAATCTGAAAAACAAAAATGTGTGTTCTCCTCTTCTGTTTTCCCTTCTTGGTTTTTTTTCTTACTCTGGTCTTTACTAGCTATCTGTAGTAACCGTTGGATGACATTATATTCCCCTAGTCTCTCAGCCTAATTCACTTACTCATTCTGATTTGGTCTTTGTTTTACTGAAGTTGCATACAAGGCATATCCCAATCATAACAGGAAAACTGAGACACGTAATCCTGCATTTCAATTCATTCAACTCTAGTTTTTTTTCTTACTCACTGGCTACCAATCTCCCAAATGTATATATGAACCTAGTTCAGTATTTTAGCACGCCTTGGATTAATTCTCAACCCACAGTGCACTCTCAATACCTCGGTAGTTCAGTGATACAGCAACTGAAAGAAAAGAAATGAAAACTGAAATCATGGTTTAATGTATGTTCTTTTATAGTCTTCTAAGTTGCTAGTTGTTTCCTTTCTCGCCTCCCAATTTGTTTATACTTAGTCTTCTAAGGAACATGCTCTGCACCATTTTTCATTATCTTCTTCTGTTTGCGCCTTTGGAACCGGTAGTATAATCGAACATATCTTTTGCTCTCTGGTGATTATAACAATTGAAGTTTTTTATTTTTCTGTCACACTTTGTGAAGATTGTAACCCTAACTGGCGATAAGGAACATAAATGCTCTGCCCCATTTCAATCTCTTCTTCTGTTTGTTTGCACCTCTGCAGAGATAAATCTGGATTTGCTGCTCGCTGCACACTAGATTGAACGGTATAGTTACAGTTTCCAGAACCGGTAATGTAATCGGACTTATCTTCCGCTCTTTGGTGATTATTACAATAGAAGCTTTTGATTTTTTCTGTCACACCTTGTGATGATTGAAACCCTAACTGGCGATAAGGAACATACATACTCTATGCCATTTCTTTCTCTTCTTCTGTTTGCTTGTGCCTCTGCAAAGATATATCTGGAACTGCTGCTCGCTGCACAACAGACGGTATTGCAGTTGATTTCGTAACCGATGCAATTGTACATTACATAATCAGAGCAAGGTACAAACATAACTCCTCTACTTTTGTTAATCTACTGAGCCTGTTGTATTCTGATTTATTAATTCTTTTCATTGTGTTCTTGTTGGTGATTTGAAATTGCATTAGTAGTTTTCTTATGATTTTCCTTCTTTTTTGTGGATGAATTCCGATATTGTTTCAGTTTTTGCTTGTGTTTTGTCTTCTTAGTTTTATAAATTCCTTTCTTTCTTTCTGTGTGGGTTTGATTGATCTTTATGTATCGGCAGTTCCATTACCTTCCAGATTATACATACTGATTTTCCTGCGTGTTTATGTCGACATGAATTAACTATCAAAAACTCATATTCACTTCTAAAAATTCTGTCCCGACTTGCTGTTGAATAAGAAATCCCCCATGAACAATCTCACAAACTTTCATTAATCCGGTATTTATAAACTTCAATTCTAAACATTTAGGACTAGATCTGAATTTCCGATGAACACTGTGACAGGGAAAAGCACCGGTTGTCACAGAGGCAACAGAGAAAAAAGATGATTATGAGAAACCATGAAGGAGTTCCAGAAGAAACTGGTAAGAGTATTCTCCCATTGCCTTAGAAAACATAAGTATCTTGCCACCCATATTTTATGGCCCTTACCAAACCCAGTTCCTTCATCTTTTGATTTGCATTACAATTTCCTTCTTCATGTGATTCTGCAAAGCTTAAAGCTAGACGGATGTCGCTCTCAACATATAAATTAGAGAGAAATCTATGGATGCATTTTTAATTAGTTTTAATAATAATAATAATAATGGTCATAAGAGAAGCTAGCTAGTAGCAGTCACCTTTTGATACTTGCGAATAATTCGAGTTTCCTGCTGTACTAACTAACACACTTCTAATATCATCAACTTGCTAGCTTTGTTTAGTTTTATCGATAGATACCCTTACATGCATTTTTTTCTATGTTAAATTCTGGTGGAAATTTATAATGTGTTATAACAGTAACTACAACAAGTTGACTTGCTTAATCTAGCCATCATTTGATTTTCAGAAATGACTTACTTACTTAGCTCTTCTGGTTACCAAATAATTTATCATCCATTTTGCTTACAGATATGGTTCAAGGGAGGGATCTTCATCTGTGACTTCATCTTTGTCTCTACAAAACTTCTCACTCATGTCGTTGGCTCTCCATATCTGTGAAAGTGGCGGTGAGCATTACTACTACACTACTGTCTACTACTACTATCATTTTATTTGCAATAGACAGCACAGTCAAATACATGTTCTGTTGGCATACTCTTTGTTACTTTAGGACAGTTATAGTAGTAGGAGCATTTATGGTGATTTGTCATCTTTTTAACTAAATTTTGAGAGGGACGTTGATTGATGGTGAAAAGGGGTGAGTTGTTTTTTCTGAATATATGAAGTGGTATGTCTGGTGCGGTCTAGTTGTTGTTGGTGGTGGTGAGTAAATGACTCAAATCAGTCCACTGGTTCAAACTTAATGAGTCCCCCACAAACATTATCTTATTTCCTTTCATCTTCTCTAGAAACCTCACTCCATTAAACCTGAGAATAATTTAGTTAATTAAATCCTTTTTATCCTTGTAAAAGAAACGAATAATGACGTAACTGATCAAGCTTAGATAGATAATAATATAATCGTATATGCTTCTCCGTTTCAACCGTCTATCTATCTATATATGAATTGACGTTAGCTAGCTTAAGAGCCCCACCTTTAATGGATTTTTTTGTTCACTTTCCCAAATTAATTAAACATACACACAAAATAATCCGCATACCTTGGATTCAAGTTCAGCGGTTCTCGTTTAGCTTTTTGTTCTGCCAGCAATCTCTTCTTCGATTCAAGTTCAGCGGTTCTCTGTGCTGCGTTGGCTGCTTCCAAGGCTGCCTTACATTTAGCCTTCTCAGTCTTGGCTAATTGTAAAGCTGCTTCCTGTGCTTGTTCTAATCTTTTGAGCTCTTCTAATTTCCATTCGTTTGATTCTTTAGCTTTTTGTTTGGCTACTAAGGCTTCTTTGCATGCGTTGCTGTACATGTCCATTGTTTGTTTTAGCTCTTTTCGCAATCTTCTCATCTCGGCTTCCACATCCTTATTTGTCTACAATCAGAGAAAGTAATTAATTGCATTATCATTCTAGTTATAGCTACGAAGACTACTCTTGCTGTTGTTGCTGATTACTCCACATATAGTAGTAGTTGCCTCTGTCTGTTCTACTGTTGCTGCCTCTGTGTTGTTGTTGCTGCTGTTGCGGCTAATGACATTGATTATACTGCAAATTTGATATTTACTTGTAGCTTAAATGCATCAGTCTCTTATTCTATTGTTTTTTTATATTAACATTGATTATACTACAAATTTGTTCATTGCTTTAATTTGTGGACTGATTGGCGGTGCTTGTGTTTTGTCTTCTTAGTTTTATAAATTCCTTTCTTTCTTTCTGTGTGGGTTTGATTGATCTTTATGTATCGGCAGTTCCATTACCTTCCAGATTATACATACTGATTTTCCTGCGTGTTTATGTCGACATGAATTAACTATCACAAACTCATATTCACTTCTAAAAATTCTGTCCCGACTTGCTGTTGAATAAGAAATCCCCCATGAACAATCTCACAAACTTTCATTAATCCGGTATTTATAAACTTCAATTATAAACATTTAGGACTAGATCTGAATTCCGATGAACACTGTGACAGGGAAAAGCACTGGTTGTCACAGAGGCAACAGAGAAAAAAGATGATTATGAGAAACCATGAAGGAGTTCCAGAAGAAACTGGTAAGAGTATTCTCCCATTGCCTTAGAAAACATAAGTATCTTGCCACCCATATTTTATGGCCCTTACCAAACCCAGTTCCTTCATCTTTTGATTTGCATTACAATTTCCTTCTTCATGTGATTCTGCAAAGTCGCTCTCAACATATAAATTAGAGAGAAATCTATGGATGCATTTTTAATTAGTTTTAATAATAAAATAATAATGGTCATAAGAGAAGCTAGCTAGTAGCAGTCACCTTTTGATACTTGCGAATAATTCGAGTTTCCTGCTGTACTAACTAACACACTTCTAATATCATCAACTTGCTTGCTAGCTTTGTTTAGTTTTATCGATAGATACCCTTACATGCATTTTTTTTCTATGTTAAGTTCTGGTGGAAATTTATAATGTGTTATAACAGTAACTACAACAAGTTGACTTGCTTAATCTAGCCATCATTTGATTTTCAGAAATGACTTACTTACTTAGCTCTTCTGGTTACCAAATAATTTATCATCCATTTTGCTTACAGATATGGTTCAAAGGGAGGGATCTTCATCTGTGACTTCATCTTTGTCTCTACAAAACTTCTCACACATGTCGTTGGCTCTCCATATCTGTGAAAGTGGCGGTGAGCATTACTACTACACTACTGTCTACTACTACTATCATTTTATTTGCAATAGACAGCACAGTCAAATACATGTTCTGTTGGCATACTCTTTGTTACTTTAGACAGTTATAGTAGTAGGAGCATTTATGGTGATTTGTCATCTTTTAACTAAATTTTGAGAGGGACGTTGATTGATGGTGAAAAGGGGTGAGTTGTTTTTCTGAATATATGAAGTGGTATGTCTGGTGCGGTCTAGTTGTTGTTGGTGGTGGTGAGTAAATGACTCAAATCAGTCCACTGGTTCAAACTTAATGAGTCCCCCACAAACATTATCTTATTTCCTTTCATCTTCTCTAGAAACCTCACTCCATTAAAACCTGAGAATAATTTAGTTAATTAAATCCTTTTTATCCTTGTAAAAGAAACGAATAATGACGTAACTGATCAAGCTTAGATAGATAATAATATAATCGTATATGCTTCTCCGTTTCAACCGTCTATCTATCTATATATGAATTGACGTTAGCTAGCTTAAGAGCCCCACCTTTAATGATTTTTTTTTGTTCACTTTCCCAAATTAATTAAACATACACACAAAATAATCCGCATACCTTGGATTTTTGTTCAGCGGTTCTCGTTCTAGCTTTTTGTTGGCCAGCAATCTCTTCTTCGATCAAGGCAGCGGTCTTTCTGTGGCTGCGTTGGCTGCTTCCAAGGCTGCCTACATTTAGCCTTCTCAGTCTTGGCTAATTTTGTATTTAAGCTGCTTCCTGTGCTTGTTCTATCTTTTCAGCTCTTCTAATTTCCATTCGTTTGATTATTTAGTTTTTTTTGTTTGTTGTCTTTTCCTAAGGCTTTCTTTGCTTTTTTTATGCGTTGCTGTATTTGTCCATTGTTGTGTTTGTTGTTTTTATGGCTCTTTTCGCATCTTCTGTCATTTCTCGGCTTCCACACCTTATTTTTGTCTACAATCAGAGATTAAGTAAATTTATTGCTTTATTATTCGGTTTTAGTTATAGCTACGTTTAGTTTCTTACTCTTTGCTGTTTTGTTGTTTGATTTTACTCCACATATTAGTAGTTGCCTCTGTTCTACTGTTGCTGCCTCTGTTGTTGTTGTTGCTGTTGCGGCTAATGACATGATTATACTGCAAATTTGATATTTACTTGTAGCTTAAATGCAGCAGTCTCTTATTCTATTGTTTTTTATATTAAATTGATTATACTACAAATTTTCATTGCTTTAATTTGTGGATGATTGGCGGTGCTTGTGAAGTTACTTTTTATGTTTGTCGTCTCTTTCCGATCAATGTTTATCTTAGATTATAGCCAGTTTTTCAATCTATTCCCTGTTTTTCTTTTTGTCATTGGTATATCGATCGTACTGCTGCAGTTGCAAGAAAAAACATATGTTTTGCTTCTGTTTTTCTTCTATTAGGTGATGTCAAAGCAAACCTTTGTTTGTCCCATTCGGGTTTTTGAGGTTCTGCTAGGAAAGAATATTAGATACTTCTGTCAATAGCTGTTACGGTTGTTGGTTATCTTGAGAGAATTTTAGCTACTATTTAGTTGTACTTTTGTGACTGATTTTGTTTATAAATTGATGTTTGAATCGTACCCCTATGGATGTTGAGTCGGTTGTTTTGGCTATCAATGTATTACATATATACAAGAATATTTAGATATCGTGATCTGTATGAGTATAAGATTATATTAGCTACTGTATAACAAAAAAGAAAAAATATTAAAAAAAAAAACAAGATTTATAACACGGTTGTATATATAACCGTGTTATAAAATAACTTCGTATTATTGCGGGAAACCACTTTATAACACGGTTACATGACAAACCGTGTTATAAAACTAGATTTTATAACACGGTTTTACGAATGAACCGTGTTATAAAACGCCTTGAATCTTCGTATGAAAAGGTTTTATAACACGGTTTTTGCTTAAAAAACCGTGTTGTAAAACGGGCTTTATAACACGGTTGTCATGTAACCGTGTTGTAAAACTAGACTTTATAACACGGTTTTAAGAATGAACCGTGTTATAAACTATTTTGGCGCAAAAAAAGTAGCGTGGTTAGCGTATTTATAACACGGTTTTGTTATAAAAAACCGTGTTGTAAAACCTGATATAACACGGTTATCAACCGTGTTGTAAAATCAAGAACAATATACCACCGCAGCATATAAACCCTTGATAACCGTGTTATATACAGGAAAACAACCATGTTATAAAACGTTTTTTTCTACTAGTGGCACCATCTCATTCTTCATCTTATTTCACTTGTAACCTATGATTCCATGCTCCAAAATTAAGTTCAAGACTACCTTTGTCTTAGTTAGATCAAGCTCCTCATTTCCCTCTTTAAAATCTCCAAAACTCAATTTTGGTGCCATGGAGATTCACCATTGAAGGAGTTTGAGCTCATATTTTCACCTTGTTGTTCTCCTTTGCTTCAAGGTAACGAAACTCAAAGAAAATCCATGTTTCCTCCATGTTTTTATGTTGACCGAAAATCACCATTAATGGTGTAATAGTCCGTATTTTACGTTTTCAGATTTCATGACATTTCGGTTTATGTCATTACTTATGTTTGTGTGGTGCTTTGTTTAGTTGATGGGACGTCCGAGGCATTTAGATAAAAGGCGGGGGCAAGGTGGTCGTTTCCCTTTCTTTTATTTTGGTAAGTCATTAATAAGGAAAATAGAGTCCATCATGTTATTTCCTCGCTCAGTTTTCCCGATCAGTTTCAAGACGTGGGTTCTCTCTCGACAGTTCTGCGCTCTCCCTCTCTTCTTCTCCCTTGGGTGCTTCTGAAATTCCGGTGTGAATTGCTGCTGCTTTGGGATCGTGTGCTCCCCTGTTGTCATTGTTGTCCTTCTCAAGAAATCAGGTTTGGTTTTTCCTTCGATTCCGATGGTTTTCGCTTCTGTTTTGAGGGGGCAGTTTTCTGATTTTGGGGTCTCTTCTCTACGAATTCAGTGGTGCATTGTGCGTCTTCTCTGCTGCGTTTGTTCGCCTGTTTGCTGGCATCGTTGGGATCGTCTGCTCTGCAATTCGATGTAATTGGGGGATGGAATCGGGGTTGTTTGCTCACTCGGGGGGACTGTTTTATTCTAGCGTTTCGGATTTGCAAATTGTGTTGTGTTTGTGTGCTTTCTCTTCGGTTTTGTGTTGTTGATCGTTTGGCTAAACCCCCGAGGGTACTGATTTACAATCCTATGAGTTTTGTGTGAGTTTCTGATGGTTTGGCTGTTTTCTGCGGGTCTATTCTTCTTGGAATTTGACAGTTTCGCTCTGTCCTAACGTCTGTCCGAACTTGTAAGTTCGGACAGGTCATCGGGCGCGTTTGTTTTGTTTTTGAAGGTTTTGAAGTGTCCGAACATCGGTCCGAACTTGTAAGTTCGGACCTGACGCGAGGACGAGTCTCCGTAAAAGTTTCGAAGTGTGTCCGAACTTGCAAGGTCGGACGCAAGTTCGGACACGAAGATAGTTTTGTTTCTGACTCTCGACTTACGAGTTCGGACGTAAGTTCGGACTTTGGCATTTCTGTGACTTCTGACTCTAGGCCTCTGTCCGAACTTGCAAGGTCGGACAGCAAGTTCGGACATGCCATTGTTTTGAGCATAACTTCTCTGTTTTAGCTCCGTTTGGAGTTCTGTTTGCGGGGTTGGATTCCCCTATCTGTGTACAAGCTTCTTATGCTGTTTATATGCATTTCCATGCACTTAAGATCTGTTTGTGAGATTTTGGTTTTGGGACCTAGTTACTTTGCTTCTGAGCCTTGGATAGTCGGGTCGGGCTGTCCCGTAGCATGCTGCGCAGGAATTCCTTCTGTTTATAACCTTAGGGTCTCACTTAGGACGTTTTGACCGACAGTCTGTTAGCTGTCTCTACCGCTTCTGTTGTGGGGATCCTCGATCCATAGGACCTTATGTGAGTCCTTCTGTTTGTGTTAGCTTGTTTCTAGTGTCCCACTTTTCTATATCCATTTCTGAAAGTTCCGACTATGATTTGAAGTGACGTTCTGCTCTGCTTCTGTTTTGGGCTTCTATTCTGTCTGATTATATCGACTCCGCCTTTTCTCTGTTTATAACTATTCTTCTACTTTTGTTTTGAGTGGGCTTCCTTGAGGAAGTCTTCTGCTTGCTGGGCTTGTTTAGCTCACCCCTTTACTTTGTTGCAGATTGAGCTCGTGGGATCTTCTCTTCTCGTCCCCTTCTGGAGCTTCGTTTATTTTATGTTTCTTTAGACTTTGTTTGCTTGCGCGCTGGACGCTTTAGTACTTTGTGTAGCCTTCGGGCCTCTCTTTGTATTTGACTTATAAGTATTTAGACCTTGTAAACTCTTTGGTATTTATACAAGTTGTTATTTGGTTTGGGATTCGTTTTGCTTAGAGCCTTGCGACGTTAGGTAGTAGACTCGCGGCGTGTAACGGCCCTAACTCCTAGGCCGGTTTTGGGGTCATTACATTTAGTGGTATCAGAGCCAGGTTGCTCGTTCTTTGGTGTTTGTGGGGTTTGTCTGCATGCGTGGGTGTCTGAAAGGTCTGCTGTTTGATTCTTGATGGTTTCTGATAATTTTGGTGTTGTATCTTCAGTATGCCTCCCCGACGTTCAGGACGTGGTGCAGCTTCAGGCGATGCTCCCCAGGGGGACATTGCAGAGATTGTGCAGCAGGTGGTGACCCAGGTGCTGCAGACCGTAGGGGCCACTGCTGGTCAGGCGCAGGAGCCGGTAACGCGGGGGGCAGCAACGTGAAGGCGCTTCAGGAGTTCCTGAAGCTGAAGCCGCCTTCTTTTGATGCTAGTGGCGACCCACAGGAGGCGAGCAACTGGATCACTGCCATTGAGGACCTTCTACGGGTCATGGGATGTGAGGAGGATCAGAAGGTTGGCTTTGCCACCTTTATGTTTCAGTCAAAGGCGAAGGAGTGGTGGAAGTCGGTTAAAGGGAAGTACCCCCACCCATGGACATGGGAGCAGTTCAGGGGCTGCTTCAATCAGCAGTTCTATCCCGATGTCTTCAGGGATCAGAAGATAGTTGAGTATGGGAGGCTTCGTCAGACGAAGGAGATGTCTGTGGATGAGTATGTGCGGAAGTTCATTTCCCCTTCTAAGTTTGTGCCAGAGCCAGATGACAACCGGAAGTCTAGGAGTTTGAGGCCGGTCTGAGGGGCGACATTCGAGCTCTGTGGCACCTTTCCGCCACAAGACCTTCAGGGATGTGGCCGATGTGGCGTTGGTAGTGGAGTCTGAGCTGCAGGCTAGGCAGCGGTATGAGAAGAAGGATCAGAGGCCGATAAGGGCAAAGACCAGAAGATGAAGGGTCATGTGGAGGAGCCCGAGAGGCGTGAGCAGCCTTCTTCTCAGAAGAAGAAGTATAGAGGAGACCGGGGTTCTTCTTCATCAGCATCCCCTGCTGTGGAGAAGTGTGCTGAGTGTGATCATTTCCATCCTGGGCGTGAGTGCTACAGGAAGTCCGGGCGTGCTTCAAGTGTGGTTCGCTGGATCACCGCATTGCCCAGTGTCCACAGGCTAGAGGTGGAGGTGGCAGTGGTGGTTCTGAGGGCCGAGGTGCTGGTTCAGGGTCCGGGCAGAAGGCTGATCAGAAGAAGCCCAGACCCAGGCACGTGTGTATGCGCTAGCTGGTGAGCGAGAGCGTGACTCAGACCGAGTAGTGTCAGGTATTCTTCAGATCTCTTCTCAGCCAGTTTTCTGCTTGTTTGATTCAGGAGCTACCCACTCCTTTGTGTCTGCGGCTTAGTGGGTAGTCTCGGGTTGTCTACTGTGCCCTGTGATGTGGATTTGTGTATTTCTAGCCCGTTGAGTGGCATGCCTGCTTGTGTGCTTAGTTCTGTGTGCAAGTCTGTTCCTTTAGTGATCATGGATAAGAACTTGCCTGCTAATTTGATTCCTATGAGTATGTCCTGCTTCGATGTGATTTTGGGCATGGACTGGCTAGTAGAGCACCATACCCATATAGATTGTGCAGCTAGGAAGGTTGTGTTTGATAGACCGGGTGAGACCCGTTTTGCTTTTGTGGGGAACTCCATTCCTTGTGCCCCTGTGTTGGTGTCTGCTATGCAGGCAGTCCGTTCCTTGAGGAAGGGCTGCCAGGGTTTTCTCTGCTTTGTACCTGAGGTTAAGGAGGGATCCCGGTTGGAGGACATCCCCATTGTGCGTGAGTTTCCTGAGGTGTTCCAGGACGATGTGCCAGGGCTACCGCCTAATCGTGAGGTGGAGTTTTCTATCGAGTTAGCGCCAGGGACTCAGCCTATCTCTAAGGCTCCCTATCGCATGAGTCCGGCAGAGCTTAAGGAGCTGAAGGTGCAGCTGCAGGATCTTCTGGATAAGGGCTTCATTCGCCCTAGTGTGTCTCCATGGGGAGCACCTGTGTTGTTTGTGAAGAAGAAGGAGGCTCCTTCAGATTGTGTATTGACTACAGGGAATTGAATAAGGTTACCATCAAGAATCGGTATCCTCTTCCCCGCATTGATGACCTCTTCGACCAGTTAGCGGGAGCGACAGTTCTCTGAAGATCGACTTGCGTTCTGGATATCATCAGCTGAAGATTAAGGCCGAGGATGTGCCTAAGTCTGCATTTAGGACGATATGGGCATTATGAGTTCTTGGTCATGCCTTTTGGTTTGACCAATGCCCCGTCGTTCTTCATGGATATGATGAACAGAGTTTCAAACCTTTCTTGGATTCTTTCGTAGTTGTTTTATTGACGACATCTTGGTGTACTCCAAGAGTGCTGAGGAGCATGAGGAGCATCTGAGGATGGTCCTACAGACGTTGAAGGAGAAGGAGTTGTATGCTAAATTGAAGAAGTGTGAGTTTTGGTTGGATAGAGTGGTGTTCCTTGGCCACGTGGTTTCGAAGGATGGCATTTCAGTGGACCCGGAGAAGATTAAGGCGGTTATGGAGTGGGCGAAGCCCACTAGTGTGTCTGAGGTGCGCAGTTTTCTAGGATTGGCTGGGTATTATAGGAAGTTCGTGGAGGGCTTTTCTAAGATCGTATCCCCCTTGACTCGTCTTCTTAGGAAGGATGTCAAGTTTGATTGGAGTGAGGCGTGCCAAGAGAGCTTTCAGGAGTTGAAGAAGAGGTTGACTTCGGCTCCGATTTTGACGTTGCCTTCTGGGATAGAGGGCTTTGAGGTGTTCTGTGACGCTTCCCATAGAGGGCTGGGGTGTGTTCTGATGCAGCAGGGAAAGGTGGTAGCATATGGGTCACGACAGTTGAAGCCGTATGAGAAGAATTATCCTACCCATGACTTGGAGCTAGCTGTTGTGGTCTTCGCCTTGAAGATCTGGCGGCACTATTTGTATGGGGTGACGTGTAAGGTCTACACGGATCACATGAGTCTCAAATATCTGTTCACGTAGAAGGAATTGAATTTGAGACAGCGGCGCTGGTTGGAGCTGTTACATGACTACGACCTGGAGATCCTTTACCATCCGGTAGAGCGAATGTAGTGGCAGATGCCTTGAGCCGTAGGGGTGCTCCTGGTCTTGCTTGTTCGTTGTCAGGAGTTCAGAGGTCTGCTATTGAGCTTCAGCGTATGGGGATTTGGGTTGTTCGGTCCGACCGTGCTGGGAGGATTGCTTCGATTCAGGTCCAGTCTACTTTGATTGAGCGGATCAGAGAGGGTCAGAAGGCTGATGCTGAGTTGTGTAAGATCAGGGAGAAGTTGTCAGATGATCAGGAGTCAGAGTTTTCTGTGTCCAGCGATGACTGTCAACGCTTTAGAGGCAGAGTCTGTGTGCCTAGTGGAGGCGATCTTAGGCGGGAGATTATGCAGGAGGCTCATGGAGCTCCTTATTCGGTGCACCGGGAGGGGTGAAGATGTACCGGGACCTCAGAGAGTCCTTTTGGTGGGTGAATATGAAGAGGGAGATTTCTGACTTTGTGGCTCGTTGCCAGACCTGTCACCAGGTGAAGGCCGAGCATCAGCGACCTGCGGGTCTTCTACAGCCTCTTCCTTCCTGTTCCTGAGTGGAAATGGGAGAGCGTTGGCATGGATTTCATTGTGGGGTTGCCTAGGACATCTTCTGGGTACGATGCGCTGTGGGTGATTGTGGACCGGTTGACGAAGTCAGCCCATTTCTTGCCTGTGAGGAAGACCTTCAGCCTTGAGTGCTTGGCTCGGCTGTATGTAGATGAGATTGTGAGGTTGCATGGTGTGCCGGCGACGATCGTTTCGGACAGGGATCCGAGATTTGTATCTCGCTTCTGGCGTAGCCTGCATAAGGCTTTAGGGACGAAGTTGGCTTTCAGTTCGGCCTATCATCCTCAGACCGATGGGCAGACGGAGAGGACGAATCAGATTTTGGAGGACATGTTGAGGGCTTGTGTGCTCGACTTCGGGGGCAGCTGGGATCAGCATGTGACATTGATTGAGTTCGCCTACAACAATAGTTTCCAATCAAGCATTGGGATGGCTCCATTTGAGGCGTTGTATGGTAGGCGTTGTAGATCTCCTATTTGTTGGGACGACCTGCGAGAGAGGGCGATTGTGGGTCCTGAGTTGGTGCAGGGGCTGTGGATAAGGTTAGGACTATTAGGGAGCGTCTGTTGGTAGCCCAGAGCCGGCAGAAGAGTTATGTAGATCAGAGACGCCGTCCGCTTGAGTTTCAGGTTAGGGACCACGTGTATCTGAAGATTTCTCCAGTTCGGGTGTTTTATCGTTTTGGTAAGCAAGGCAAGCTGAGCCCTCGGTTCGTAGGGCCGTTTGAGGTGCTGGAGAAGGTTGGGCCGGTAGCCTACAGATTGGCATTGCCACCAGCTCTAGCAGGAGTGCATGACGTGTTTCATGTGTCGATGCTCAGGAAGTATCTATATGATCCTTCGCATGTGATTGACTATGGCCAGCTTCGACTCCGAGATGATTTCACTTATGAGGCAGTTCCGGTTCGTATTTGGCACGGGATGTTCGTCGGCTTCGTAGCAAGACACTACCTATGGTTAAGGTGCAGTGGTCTGATCAGTCCGAGCGTGAGGCGACGTGGGAACTCGAGGAGGAGTTGCGTGCCAAGTTCCCTTCCCTCTTCTAGCAGTGAGGTATGTTGAATTTCGAGGACAAAATTCCTTTTAAGGGGGGAGTGATGTAATACTCCGTATTTTACGTTTTCAGATTTCATGACATTTCGGTTTATGTCATTACTTATGTTTGTGTGGTGCTTTGTTAGTTGATGGGACGTCCGAGGCATTTAGATAAAAGACGGGGGCAAGGAGGTCGTTTCCCTTTCTTTTATTTTGGTAAGTCATTAATAAGGAAAATAGAGTCCATGTTATTTCTTTCCTCGCTCAGTTTTCCCGATCAGTTTCAAGACGTGGGTTCTCTTCTCGACAGTTCTGCTCTCCTCTCTTCTTCTTCTCCCTTGGTGCTTCTGAAATTCTGGTGTGAATTGCTGCTGCTTTGGGATCGTGTGCTCCCCTGTTGTCGTTGTTGTCCTTCTTCAGTAAATCAGGTTTGGTTTTCCTTCGATTCCGATGGTTTTCGCTTCTGTTTTGAGAGGGCAGTTTTCTGATTTTGGGTCTCTTCTCTACGAATTTAGTGGTGCATTGTGCGTCTTCTCTGCTGCGTTTGTTCGCCTGTTTGCTGGCATCGTTGCGATCGCTTCTGCTCTGCAATCGATGTAAGTGGGGATGATGAATCAGGGTTGTTTTCTCACCCTCGGGGGACTGTTTTATTCTATCGCTTTTCGGATTTGCAATTGTGCTGTGTTTGTGTGCTTTCTCTTCGGTTTTGTGTTGTTGATCGTTGGCTAAACCCCCGAGGGTACTGATTTACAATCCTATGAGTTTTTGTGAGTTTCTGATGGTTTTGGCTGTTTTCTGCGGTCTATTCTTCTTGGAATTTAACAGTTTCGCTCTGTCCGAACGTCTCCGAACTAGTAAGTTCGGACAGGTCATCGGGCGCGTTTTGTTTTTGAAGGTTTTGAAGTGTCCGAACATCGGTCCGAACTTGTAAGTTCGGACCTGACGCGAGGACGAGTCTCGTAAAAGTTTCGAAGTGTGTCCGAACTTGCAAGGTCGGACGCAAGTTCGGACACAAAGATAGTTTTGGTTTCTGACTCTCGACTTACGTCCGAACTTAGACGTTCGGACGTAAGTTCGGACTTTGGCATTTCTGTGACTTCTGACTCTCGGCCTCTGTCTGAACTTGCAAGTCGGACGCAAGTTCAGACATGCCACTGTTTGAGCATAACTTCTCTGTTTTAGCTCCGTTTTGAGTTTCGTTACGGGGTTGGATTCCCCTATCTGTGTACAAGCTTCTTATGCTGTTTATATGCATTTCCATGCACTTAAGATCTGTTTTGTGAGCTTTGGTTTTGGGACCTAGTTACTTTGCTTCTGGCCTTGGATAGTCGGGTCGGGCTGTCCCGTAGCATGCTGCGCAGGAATTCCTTCTGTTTATACTCCTTAGGGTCTCCCTTAGGACGTTATTTGACCGACGGGTCTGTTAGCTGTCTCTACGGCTTCTGTTGTGGGATCCTCGGATCCATAGGACCTTATGCGAGTCCTTCTGTTGTGTTAGCTTGTTTCTAGTGTCCCACTTTTCTGTATCCGTTTCTCTGAAAGTCCGACTATGATTTTGAAGTGACGTTCTGCTCTGCTTCTTCTGTTTTGGGCTTCCTTTCTGTCTGATTAGATCGACTCCGCCTTCTTCCTCTCTGTTTTGATAAACTATTCTTCTACTTCTGTTTTGGAGTGGCTTCCTTGAGGAAGTCCTCTTCTGCTTGCTGGGCTGTTTAGCTCACCCCTTTACTTTGTTGCAGATTGAGCTCGTGGGATCTTCTCTTCTCGTCCCCTTCTAGAGCTTCGTTTATTTTATGTTTCTTTAGACTTTGTTTGCTTGCGCGCTGGACGCTTTAGTACTTTGTGTAGCCTTCGGGCCTCTCTTTGTATTTGACTTATAAGTATTTATACCTTGTAAACTCTTTTGGTATTCATACAAGTTGTTATTTGGTTTTGGGATTCGTTTTGCTTAGAGCCTTGCGACGTTAGGTAGTAGACTCGCGGTGTGTAACGGCCCTAACTCCTAGGCAGTTTTGGGGTCGTTACAAATGGTGTATTTACCTTGCTTTGTTCTAGCTACATTCCAATCATTCAAGGGCTTGGTGGAGTCCTCTCTTGATACTTATTCAGGCTCTCTTCCAATTCCAAGGTAAAACAATTACCTTAATGTGTTAAGACAATATATAAACCTAGGGTTTACAATGAGATGAAGCATAATGCTTGAATACTCATTCTATTATTTGTACATTGTTTAGAAGTTGACAAACAACCAAACATCCTTACCGGTTTTACAAGGAAACAAGAAAGAAGTTTGTGAGGGAAAAGAGGTAAACAAACTATCTCAATGTAGTTTAAATGCCTTAGGAAAATGAGCTTGATTTGCTTGATAAAAATACCTAAGGAGCCAATGGTGAATGACCTAGTAAAATGCTCTCAAGGAAACTATTAAAGGGCATATGTGTTGTTGTATGTAATTGCAGGTCAAAGGCATTATTTATGTGGAAATTCAGTGTTTAAGGTTTATGTTATTTAAGGGCCTAAGATCCATGTTATTTAAGGGCCTAAGTGCCAAGCAAATTAAGTTTATGCACTATATTGTGATGTAGTGTGAATTTGGTGAAGTGTTGTGTGTGAGAAAGTTCTTGATGGACTTAGGTGTTCTTAAATGAAGTAAGGTAAAAACCTAAGTGTTTGGATGTGAGAATATACAAGAGAAGCTATGGCAAAATTTGGAAAATGTATAAGATGTTCTAAGTGTTATAAATGAGTTTTGGTGAACTAGGAAGTGTTAAAAATGAACAAGTGCTTTACTAGGGAAGAAAGTATGTATTAAAGTCTTGGAGAAGTTTGTTTAAGGTTTAGAAATGTTGATGTACAGGAAGGAGGAAATGATGTTTAGGTAGATGTGAGAAAGGAGATTTAGTTAGTAAGAAAAGATGTTGAGAGATAATGCTAAGGTGTAGAGAAAACATCTTGGTATAGTGGTCATTATAGGTGAAATACCACTTAGAAAACCAAATGAAAAATGTACAAGTATTAAGAGATTTTGTAAGGAGTTTGTGGAATGATAAAGATGGTTTTTGTGTGTGATTTAAGGAGTTTAGTACATGGCTAAAGGTGTGTTTGAAGTGCCAAATGTGATTAGAACATACTAGGGCACTATGAGGTGAAGTTTGGAGTCAAATGGGATTTTAGAAACAAATGTCTGGAGCCGACCGACCTTAGGGACCGGACCTGCAATGTCGGTTGAGCTCAGTTTACACTACCGGAAAGAGTTTCTGGAACAGACCGACCTTGGGGACCAGACTTGCAAGGTCGGTCGGGCTTGTATTTTTAGTACGGATTAAGTCTCTGGAATAGACCGACCTTGGGACCGGACTTGCAAGGTCGGTCGTGTCTAAACTTTTGTACGAGAATTGTTTCTGGAATGGACCGGCCTTGTGGACCGAACTTGCAAGGTCGGTCGGAGTAGAATTTTTGACGGTAATGTGTTCTGGAATGGACCGACCTTGTGTAAGGTCGGTCGGTAAGGTCGGTCGGACCAAAAACATTGTTTAAGGTTATAGGATGATGGGGATTATTAAGTAATGATGTTATAAGATTGTTGAGGACATGTTAAGTGAGTTATAATGACAATATAGTGGGGGGAAAAGTTGTATTAAAATGTAAGAGTAAAATAAGTTAAAATGTGAAGTTATTTAACTAAGTTAACGGGGTTAAGTTATGAGCATTAGACATTAAACTATCATGCTACCCCGATGTTAATAAAAGTACATGTAATGTTATCAGTTGTTCGAGAATTGCTCGAGGAACATAAGTGGACGTGATAGAGTGGACTCCGGTGACAGGTATGGTTTCTTGCAACCTGTGTCCTACCGGATTACACCGGCTTGTATGCCAATGTGTTTTTCTGTATGTTTGCCACGTTGTAAGATTAAACATGTAATGAGTTTACAGTAATTCATTTATGTGGCGTGTTCAACTCGATACCATTTAACCTCGGAAGCGTTAACCTTAGTTAACTGAGTCTAGGATCAGATGAGAGTTCGGTATTCGGAGTAAACGACCCGAACCATGGGACGTTCTAACCACGGCTATGCGTGTGTTAATTGTGTGATATGTGTATGTGAATGTAGGGATCTCCCTTATATGTTTAACCCAGTTGTAACACTGTATGGTGTGTAGATGTGATAGACTCCATAGTGGGGTTCTAACTAATATCTAAAAGTAAGTATGTACTAACAGTGGTGAGGAATCCGGTTAGGCCGGTCGCGCGTTGTTTGGGAGTGGGTATCCTTTTTAGCCTTACCCATCTCTCTGTTATGGTTGTTTCCCTCACGGGTTATGATCTCCCATTAGCTTACTCCAAAGCTTAGCTATTCTGACTTATGATCGGTTTAGGGGGAACATGTGTTTGTGTGGTGTGTTCGGGCCACATAACCCGAACCATCTTAACTTAAGTTACTCGTCCGACTATTAGGACGGTAATGAGTGTTGTATAACGAGCTTATCATGAGGGTGATGGCATTCTCTAGGCTCACCAGTGAATTAACAATGTTTGGGTCGGTTCCTAAGAGGACCGCTCCCGTTATGCTATGTGTTGTAGTGGTAATGCAATTTCTATTGCGGTGTTGTTATGTGCACGTTGAAACGTGAAAAGTGTTGTTATGTGATGTATGTATATGTTGTAAGATGCGGAGTATGTGGATCATGGATATGAATCCCAGTTTGTAATAAGAGGCGTTTAAGGATAACCCGATTCATGGGTAAGTGTCGTCTATTAAGGAAGTAGCTCCATTAGAGGAGAAACACTCTAGGGATAATGAATACATGAGTGACTTATAAATAAGGATGTTGTGAGCCTCGATTTTAACCCTGTCCTATGTTGATTAAAGCTGATTAGGATCTAAACGGGTTTAGGTCCACTTATAGCCTAAGATTAATAACTATGTCATATAACAATAATTATTAAAACCTAAGCTAGCTCACTGGAACCTATTATGAGTCGCCACCTAATTTTAACCTAGATCAAATTAGGAAAGGAGAGTTCGGGTTCGGGGGCTTGATATTCGACTTAATTAGGGTTCAATTACTTTCATTACCCTTCCTAGGTCGTTTTTCCTCTACTCAGTTTATTCACGGCTTATTACGAGTCGTTTTAACCTAAGTGCGCGAGCTTCTGTTTTTTTTGTGTTTTTAGCATTTTTTAACAGAAAATAAAAGTGAAAAGTGAAATTACCTAAACTAGGGTTTCGGGGGCAGAAATAGGTCGAATTTTGATTCTGTCCGTGGCCACGGACCTATGTCCGAACCTCGGACCCCAGTTAACCTAATTACGCAGAAAAGTCGAAGTTAAAGGAAACAAAAAAATTCAAAGTCCGGGGCCACGGACAGGTTGTCCGTGGGCCCGGACATTATTAGAAAAACCTAATTTTTTAAAATTTAAAATCCCGCCGCCGTCCGTGGGTGTCCGTGGTCTCGGACAACGCGTCCGGGGTCCCGGACCATGGGTCCGAGGTCACGGACCACCCACGGACAGGGGTTTTCAGAAGGTTCCCGAGGGTGTTTTGAGCTCAAATTTTATGGGTGTGAAGCCTGAAAGATTTACAAGACGTTAGTGATTGAAAGTTTTCAATTTGAATTCGAATTAAGCACGAAACTTAGCAAACAAGTTATCTGACAGAGACTCAAATAAACAGCAATACAGAAGCCTACGAAGGTTAGTTTGAGTTCAAATTTTGAGGCAAGACAGATAATACCGTGGTGAATCAGGGAAGTGGAGGTTTCTACCTGTTTTACCTTCGGATTCACAACGTTTCTTCACACCGGGACTCGTCGAGTGCTCCGTTGATGGCAGACCCGAGAGGATTTCGACCCAAGCTTCTGGTTGTTGGTTGTTCTTGCTGTTCTTCACGTTTTAGAGGTGTTTTTTGTGAGGTTTTGATGATTATTGGTGCTTTGGGGATTGGAAAACGTGTGTTTAGATGTGATTTCGGGGGGTTTTCAGTATGATTTGGGTGGCCGGGTGTTGGAAAACGTGAGAGAGAGAGAGGAGGCCGTGTTTTCTGACTCTCTAGGGTTCTTGAGTGTGTGAGGTTCTCATTTTATCCAAAAACCTATCCCCTTATATAGACTTTCTTAAAGATAAAGAGAATCTAGTAAAAGTAAGATTTTTCGATATTTTAACTAAGTAACTTCCCAAAGGAATTTTGCTATGAAATTTTAACCACATGTCAAGAATGGATATTATGAATTTCTGAGGTGAGGTGGAAACGAATTTTTAAATGCTGGAGCATTTTTAAATTGAATTTCTCGTCAGATTCAGTCAGAAATTGCTAGAAAATTATTGGAAATTCGAAAAATCAAAATTCCAACGCCATTATGCTTAAAATGTCATCCTCTATCATGGGTTAAAATATCAAAGCATTTCAAGCTGATTTGGGCACCCTTTGGAGGAGAGAGAAAGCCTATAGGAGAACTCAGAAGCCTTAAAAATTACGAAAACGCCCCTGACAATGACGAAACTGCTCCTCAGGCCCTGGAACACGCCGATCGGGCCGGAGTCTCTTACTGTTTGATGGAGATGGCTCTCACAACCTCGTAGACCTCAGCCAGGGGGTCAAAATTTTGGGTATAACAGATTGCCCCCCGTCAACTGGACTTTGTAACGAACGTGAAAAGTCTGGTTGATGCTTGAGTGGTGCCCCAAAATTTTGGACCCCACAGAATCCTCCACGTTGTATGAAACCGGGTTAACGATGCCCAGCTATTCGGGGGCGCTGACTACCTAAGCTACAAAACATTGTCGAGCTATTCTAAGGCGCTGACTGCCTAAACTACAAAGCGTTGTCGAGCTATTCTAAGGCGCTGACTACCCAAAATACAAAGCATTGTCGAGCTATTCTAAGGCGCTGACTACCTAAATGATGAAAATGATGTCGAGCTATTCTAAGGCGCTGACTACCTGAAATGATGATATGCTGTCGAGCTATTCTAAGGCTGCTCCCTCTAACGCACCTAAAGTGATGAAAATGATGTCAAGCTATTCTAAGGCGTTGACTGCCTAGGGTGTGAAAACTGGATGCAAATGCAAGAATGCTGAAATGCTAATGATGCAAATGATGCTGATGCTGATGATAATGCCGATGATGTTGATGATGCCGATGATGCTGATGATGCTCGGATGCTTCAGGGGGACCGAAACCCATGTCGATGCTCCTGGCTGGACCCAATGTGGACTTATTGCCATCGCCCCCCAAGCCGGTGTGCAGGGATAACTCCTGGTAAAAACCCTGGGGACTTATTGCCTTTGCCCACCATTCGTTGATCCCAAAAATAAGTTGACATCGCAAAAGGAGGATTTATTGCCATCACCTCGCCAACTTTCTGTCGCCAGGTCTTGTGACGCGCCTGGATAATGCAACTAGGTCTTATGACGAGCCTATATGAATGAGATGAATGCAATGTGTTTGATGAGAGTGGGTAAGCTAAAAGGTAATGCTAGGTCTTACTACGAGCCTAAGGGAATGCAACTAGGTCTTATGACAAGCCTAAAGGGAGGTTCTAGGTCTTATGACGAGCCTAAAGGTTGGAACTAGGTCTTATGACGAGCCTAAAGGGAGGTCTAGGTCTTATGACGAGCCTAAAGGTGGATCTAGGTCTTATGACGAGCCTAAAGGATGGTTCTAGGTCTTATGACGAGCCTAAGGGTGGATCTAAGTGAAAGTGAGTAAAATGTATAATGGGTCTAAACGGATGTGAAGGATTAGGGTTTATGCCAAACCTGGAAAGGGTGGGACTCAAGACGGGCCTGTGGAGTTTGAGTGTGAAGGTAGGGTCAGGACGGGCCTGAGGGATTTGATGTGGAGAGGTAGGGCTTAGGACGGGCCTGTAGAAATTTGATGTGGAGGTAGGGCTTAGGACGGGCCTGAGGGAATTTGATGTGGAGGTAGGGCTTAGGACGGGCCTGTAGAATTTTGATGTGGAGGTAGGGCTTAGGACGGGCCTGAGGAATTGATGTGGGTTTGACCCTTTGGTTTGGATTTTTGGGACTCAATCGGTGTCTTCGTTGCAATTGTTGGGACCAACAATTGCCCCCAGTATTTCTCCTTAAGGCAATCCGAGTCTTTCAGAATTTTATGGCAATCGATCGGAACGATCGATTGCCCCCAGTATTTTCTTCGATTAACTGTAAAAAACAAGTCTCACTCTCACAAGGTCAGGGTTTATCTCGATGTGGTGCTTTCTATCTACACTCAAAGTATTTGATGCTTGCGCTCGTACTCTCCTTCTGGTCAAAAACATCTCAACCGTTGAATTTGACATTTGTTAGATTTACGCGTTCAACCTGTTACTTTCACGTGATTGGATACACAACTACTGAGTCGGAAGTCTTTTGAGCTTATAACATGGCTATAGGGGTAATGAAAGACAATGGGACGATGGAGGAATGTTCAGGATATGTGGAGCTATAAGGGTGACCAAAGCTGCAACTTGCGCCGTCTCTCGGACTTGCCTTCTTTGTCTTGAAGTCGTTTGGCTACTTCGTGATGACTTCGCTTACGAGCTTGGAACTCTGGATTTTTGAATTGTTCCTTGCATCCTTTCTCCTTCTTCCAATTTTGATTTCTTCAAGGCTTTTCAGGTTTGCCTTTCTTTGATTTCTTTCTTTCCTTTGGGGTTCTTGTGTTTCCCGGTTTTGAACTTTGAGAGCTGTTTTTAATGTTAGCTCACTTTGGATCCTGTGTCACTTTGGGACCATTTACGGATCGCTTTGTCATGCTGGTAGCGGTTTTGCTTCTTTGGAGTTGTGAAGTTGTTGCTCAAAAGTCGGGCTCCTTGCTTCCTTTGGTCATCGGGTCGGTTATTCATCATTGGCGGGCTTGTTTGTGGAGCCTATAGTGTTGTAAAGAGGTGATATATGAAAAGCTCAGCGGGGGTGCCTAGGGTTTAATGTCAGGGTTCACAAGCTTTTGGCTGTGTGGTGCTGTTTCCTAGGTGCTTCGTCATCCCTAATAGTTGTGTATCCGTTCTTTGTTACTTTTCACAGGTTTAAGTGTAAATTTACAAATTATCTCCTTCGGTCGGAGTCATGCCGTTTACCTCACCTTTGGATGTGACCTCTCTGGAGTCGTGTAAAAATGACACGCTCTTTCGCTCTTGGTTTTACCGCTCAAGGCACTCTCGCGAAACGTTCACTCAGAGACTTGTTTGCGCATCTAAACAAAGGAAATAAACATTATCGTTCCTTAACTCAGATTGCCCCCAGTATTGTTGCGGGGTTCCTTTTTGACAAGCGTTTTGAATACCCAAGTTATTTTGAGGAGGGGTGATTGCATGTGCGAGGATGGTGGTGAGTGATGATGGGGCGATTGCTGAGTGATTTATAT
The DNA here is from genome assembly GCA_023374045.1 of Limonium bicolor. Taxonomy (NCBI): domain Eukaryota; kingdom Viridiplantae; phylum Streptophyta; class Magnoliopsida; order Caryophyllales; family Plumbaginaceae; genus Limonium; species Limonium bicolor. The sequence goes on along the minus strand of CM041779.1, from coordinate 39,824,660 downwards.
TTTTTGTTTTTATGGTGGCAGCAGCAGTTTTGTTTTTATGTATCAGGGGAAATAGCAAAATAAAGTGATGTGATATACGTGGTGGCTGCAATGGAGGTGGTGAATGTCTGGACGGGAAAGTGGTTTTGTACAAGGCACATGAGAGCAAAAGCTCTGTTTCTAACGCCTAAGATACACCCCACAAAGGAATTTCGCGCTAGGTGTACAGACGACGGTTTAATTCGCTCCGCCCTAAAGAAGAAAGCACAGCTGCAAAGAACAGGAATCTCTTTTTATTAATGCTTCCTAGAGTGTTACAAAATGAGTCAATGATTGTCATGAGGACAAACCTAGCAATGAAAATATACTTATGTGTAGAACTTCTTGAGCTTATCCAAATTGACTAATCCCGGGAGTTCTTCTCCGGTACTTGCTAGAACTAAACTTGCTGCACCATATGAGAACAGTTGTCTCACCAAGTACGGCCCCGACCATTTGGGCCTGAACTTCCCCCTCGGATCTGGTAGATCAGCCCTAAGTTGCTTTAACACAAGATCACCCTCTTGAATCCCCGCTGTTTGACTCGTTTGTTGAAAACTCGGGCCATTTGCTTCTGGTAGACCTGAATACATTCAAGGGCTCGCAATCTTTTCTCGTCCAAGAAAGCCAAACTGTCGAGCCTTTTCTCCACCCATTCAGACTCGGGTATTTGCAGCTCGCTCATGACCCGTAGGGCCTTTATCTTTATCTCAATGGGCAGTACTGCCTCAGTCCGTAAACCAGGGAATAGGGAGTAACCCCAGTGGCTGTCTTTACTGATGTCCTGTAACCCCAAAGAGCCATTGGTAGTTTGAATGACCAATCCCGGTAGGTGTCGACCATCTTGGCTAGAATCCTCTTGATGGTCTTATTTGCCGCCTCAACGGCTCCGTTTGCCTGTGGGCGGTAGGGTGAGGAATGATGATGTCGAATTCCATATTTCCTCATAAGTTGCTCAGTTTCGGCCTTGAACTGAACGCCATTGTCTGTAACAATTTCGAAAGGCACACCATATCTGCAGATAATCTCACTTTCAATAAACCGTGCTGTCTGTTTGGCTCCCAATTGGGCAAAGGATTTAGCCTCTACCCACTTGCTGAAGTAGTCAATCGCCACTAGGATGTAACGATGGCCATTCGATGCCTTGGGATGTATTCCCCGATGATATCGATTCCCCATGAAGCAAAGGGCCAGGGCGATGCCATATGGTGTAAGGGGAGAGCTGGGAGGTGTTTTAAATCTGCATGGATTTGACACTTCTGGCATCTTTTGACGTACTGTTGACAGTCGTTCTCCATGGTTGTCCAATAATACCCGTGTCTCAGAATCTTGCGTGCCAAGGTGTGTCCACTCATATGAGTCCCACATACTCCAGCATGGACTTCGTCCATTGCCACTCTTGCCTCAATTTGCGAAAGGCACCTGTGAAGGGCCCCAGACGGCATCCTTTTGAACAGCCGCCCTGCCACTATCGTGTAACCGAGAGCCAGCTTTCGAATTGCCAAACGATCTTGCTTGCTGGCATCCTCTGGGTATACTCCCTTTTCTACGAACTTCTTGATGTCCTGAAACCATGGCTCTTCGTCCACCAATATCGCACTTATTTGAAAAGAAGGTTCACGCCGAAGGGTTACCTGGAAAAGGATATGCTGCGCGTCTTCTGGCATTTCAAGAGAAGAGGCGAGGGACGCCAGGGAATCTGCAAATGCATTACGTGATCTGGGAACATGGGTGAAGCTGATGTTTCTGAAGGCCTTCTCGAGCTGTACTAGATGGCGGTGATACGGCACTAGCTTCTCATCTCTAACTTCCCACTCGTTGTTGATGTGACACACAACCAAGAAAGAATCACCAAAGACTTCAATATCCACTATCCCTAAACCAGTGCCGTCTCGAGGCCCAGGATGCAGGCCTCATACTCAGCCATATTGTTAGTTACTTTGTAGCCTAACTTGATAGAGGTTGGCAATTGCAAACCCTCCGGCGAGATGAGAAGAATACCCACTCCATAACCATTCTTGTTGGCAGACCCATCAAAATATAACTTCCACATCCCTTTTTTTATTGTCATCACGTGCTCATCAGGAAAATCATCGTTGCAAAACGACTCTTCAGCAATTGGATTATCAGCCAAGTGCTCCGCTATTACCGACCCCTTAATAGCTTTTTGCACGCAAAATTTGATGTCGAACTCTGACAGCAAAAGGGACCACCGTGACAACCGGCGGTTAGAACTGGTTTTCTATCATGTACTTGATTGGATCCATTCGAGAGATCAAGTGAATTTCAACCCCTAACAAGTAATGTCGAAGTTTCTTTACTGCCCACACGAGTGCTGCGCAGGTTTTGTCGATGGAGGAGTACCGAGTCTCTGCATCCACCCATTTCTTGCTAAGGTAATAGATGGCGTATTCACGAGGCGGGTCACCCTGGTTTTGAGCCAACATAAGCCCATGGAGAACTCATGAGCTGCCAAGTAGAGGATCAAAGGCTTCCCTTCGATCGGCGGCACCAAAACAGGTGGCTCCTGTAAATATTCTTTAACCCTCTCGAATGCCTGTTGGCTTTGTTCATTCCCTTTTCGGAGCATCTTTCTTCAAGAGTTTGAAGATCGGCTCACATATCTCAGTCAGGTTTCGGATGAAGCGACTGATGTACTGCACCCGTCCCAGAAAGCTTCTAACCTCTTTTTCAGTTTTTGGTGGCTGCATGTCCCTGATTGCTGCGAGCTTGTCCGGGTCAACCTCAATGCCCTTTGGCGTTATCATGAAACCAAGCAACTTTCCACCAGTTACCCCGAAGCTACACTTTTCCGGGTTCAGGCGCATCTTGTACTGTCGGATGCGTTCAAAGAACTTCCTGAGGTTAACTAAATGATCGGTCCTCCGTTTAGCTTTCACAATCATGTCGTCCACATAGACCTCAACTTCTTTATGCATCATATCATGAAGGATTGTGGTTGCAGCTCTTTGATAAGTGGCCCCGCATTCTTCAGACCAAAAGGCATTACGTTCCAACAATAAGTTCCCCACTGTGTGGTGAAAGATGTTTTGTCCTGATCCTCCCTCGCCATTCTTACCTGATTGTACCCGGAGAATCCATCCATGAATGAGAAAAGCTGATGCCCCGAAGCTCCGTCGACCATGACGTCAATGTGTGGTAACGGGAAGCTGTCCTTTGGGCTGGCTTTATTAAGGTCTCTATAATCAATGCAGACCCTAATTTTCCCATTTTTCTTCATTACCACAACAATATTGGCGAGCCAGAGGGGATACTTGACAACTTTAATGAAACCGACCCGGAGCAGCTTTTCTATTTCCTCTTTTACCTTAACCTGTAGTTCTGGCTTCAAACGTCGCAACTTTTGAACTTTAGGTGCCACATCAGGATATGTCGGGATATGGTGTTCTGCTATTTCTGGGTCTATCCCTGGCATATCGGCGTAACTCCAAGCGAAGACATCTTCAAATTCCCTAAGCAGACCTATCAGCTCATCTTTTTCATCTTTGCTCAGTGACACACCCAATTTAACCATTTGGGACTATCAGATGTCCCCAGATTAACTTCGGTGGTGTCTTCTATGGGTTGTGCCTTAGGGACCTTTGTTTCCAGCTCGCTCAAGATTCCCTCATCATCGAGATCTATGGGAGCTTCCGGAGATTCACTGCTGGCACGGTTGAATTCTTCAAGAGGGTTGACCACTGGAGGGGCTTCTAGTGAATTGACCTGGGCTTCCAATCCTTCCACCGCAAAAGCATGTCTTGCCTCAAGCCTCATGAGGTCACCACTGGGATTGGCTGGATTAGACATATCGAAGTCCCGGGTTTGCCCCTAGTTACCTATTTTAATTTTCCTCTGGTTAGCAAAGGTTTGCACAAGGGTCGGTGTCCGTCAATATTCTAGGTTTGGTAATGACCTTACGGATCATACAAGTTCAACATGTCCTCACTTGACGTTCTAACCAACTTGGGTATGGATCGATCCGGAGAAGTGCTTGGGGCGCGGGGCCCAGGTCACCACAAAGGAATAGGGCTTGCACGCTATTCTCTTTGGGCTTCCCCCACTTTTTTCACATCACCTAAAGGCGTGCGTCTACGGTCGGTCGGTCTTTGACTGACCAAACAATGGGCTTGGTAAGGGTACTGCCAGGAAAATGCTTGGGGCTAAAGCCCAGGTATTAAGGGGGTGTGGTTAGACGACACCCTCCTCTTTTCCCCATTTATTACATCACCTAAAAGGTGTGAGTCCCAGACAGGGGACCCTCAAACGGGTCCCAGAGTGGAATTGGTTTGCGTGGACCCTCGCTCTCATATGATGCAAGGGTGCAAATTAAAGTGCGACAGAAGTAAACAAACAGAGTAATAAAGCCATAAATAAACATCTTCGAGTTAAGCCCTCTTTCTTAAAATCAAACAAGTTTAAAATTAAGAAGTTAGTCCCCAGCAGAGTCGCCAGTCTGTGAGCCTCGATTTTAAACCCTATCCTATGTTGATTAAAGCTGATTAGGATCTAAACGGGTTTTAGGTCCACTTATAGCCTAAGATTAATAACTATGTCATATAACAATAATTATTAAAACCTAAGCTAGCTCACTGGAACCTATTATGAGTCGCCACCTAATTTTAACCTAGATCAAATAGGAAAGGAGAGTTCGGGTTCGGGGGCTTGATATTCGACTTAATTAGGGTTCAATTACTTTCATTACCCTTCCTAGGTCGTTTTTCCTCTACTCAGTTTATTCACGGCTTATTACGAGTCGTTTTAACCTAAGTGCGCGAGCTTCTGTTTTTTTGTGTTTTTAGCATTTTTTTAACAGAAAATAAAGTGAAAAGTGAAATTACCTAAACTAGGGTTTCGGGGGCAGAAATAGGTCGAATTTTGATTCTGTCCGTGGCCACGGACCTAATGTCCGAACCCTCGGACCCCAGTTAACCTAATTACGCAGAAAAGTCGAAAGTTAAGGAAAACAAAAAAATTCAAAGTCCGGGGCCAGACAGGTTTCCGTGGGCCCGGACATTATTAGAAAAACCTAAGTTTTTAAAATTTAAAATCCCGCCGCCGTCCGTGGGTGTCCGTGGTCTCGGACAACGCGTCCGGGGTCCCGGACCATGGGTCCGAGGTCACGGACCACCCACGGACAGGGTTTTCAGAAGGTTCCCGAGGGTGTTTTGAGCTCAAATTTTATGGGTGTGAAGCCTGAAAGATTTACAAGACGTTAGTGATTGAAAGTTTTCAATTTGAATTCGAATTAAGCACGAAACTTAGCAAACAAGTTATCTGACAGAGACTCAAATAAACAGCACATACAGAAGCCCCACGAAGGTGTTAGTTTGAGTTCAAATTTTGAGGGCAAGACAGATAATACCGTGGAGAATCAGGAAGTGGAGTTTCTAACTTTTTACCTTCGGATTCACAACGTTTCTTCACACCGGGACTCGGCAGTGCTCCGTTTGATGGCAAGCAGACCGAGAGGACTTCGACCAAGCTTCTGGTGTTGTTGGTTGTTCTTGCTGTTCTTCACCGTTTTTTTAGAGGTGTTTTTGTGAGGTTTTGATGATTATTGGTGCTTGGGGATTGGAAAACGTGTTTAGATGGTGATTTCGGGGGGATTTCAGTATGATTTGGGTGGCCGGTGTTGGAAAACGTGAGAGAGAGAGAGGAGGCGTGTTTTCTGACTCTCTAGGGTTCTTGAGTGTGTGAGATTCTCATTTTATCCAAAAACCTATCCCCTTATATAGACTTCCTTAAAGATAAAGAGAATCTAGTAAAAGTAAGATTTTTCGATATTTTAACTGAGTAACTTCCCAAAGGAATTTTGCTATGAAATTTTAACCACATGTCAAGAATGGATATTATGAATTTTCTGAGGTGGAAACGAATTTTTTAAATGCTGGAGCATTTTTAAATTGAATTTCTCGTCGATTCAGTCAGAAATTGCTAGAAAATTATTGGAAATTCGAAAAATCAAAATTCCAACGCCATTATGTTAAAATGTCATCCTCTATCATGGGTTAAAATATCAAAGCATTTCAAGCTGATTTGGGCACCCTTTGGAGGAGAGAGAAAGCCTATAGGAGAACTCAGAAGCCTTAAAAATTACGGAAAACGCCCCTGACAATGACGAAACTGCTCCTCAGGCCCTGGAACACGCCGATCGGGCCGAGTCTCTTACTGTTTGATGGAGATGGCTCTCACAACCTCGTAGACCTCAGCCAGGGGTCAAAATTTTGGGTATAACAGGTGGGTTGGGCTTTTATGTGGGTTCGATTTTGGGCTGTAAGCTTGGGTAGGATGAACTTGGGTTTGGGCTATTGAGTTTGATTGAAGATTGAATTAAGACCAAGTTTGATCCACCCAAGAATGAGAAAGGAAAAGAATAACTACAATGGAAAAACTTAGGAAAGATAACAAAAAGTTATAACTCGACATGAGTAAAATCATCAAAACACTAATACCAGAAAAAATTTTATACAGAATAAAACTAAAAAAGGTTTAGTCAATAAAATGAAATATTTTCTTTACAAAATAACAACATGAAAAATGATGAAGTAACATAAGTAAAAATAAAAGTAATGAAATGCCCACGACTAGGGAAATAAAAATGAAAATAACCAAATAGATAAATAAAAAAAGGGTAAGTCTAAAACAAATTATTGTTTGAAAATTTCTGGAAAATTGGATTTTTCTAAAATGCTTGAGAATTGGTTTAAAATTTTGTCGTAAAACGATGGTTTCATTTTGACACGCACAGCAGTACATTTTTTGAAAAGAAAGGCAACGACCCCTCTTATTTATTTTCTATTTCAGACTTTGCTTTATGGGGTGAGAATTTTTGGTGTCTACAGATGGCTCCCTTGATTCAATTCTGCAAGCCCTTGTAGAATTGGATCAAGGTTGACGGGGCGCCAAAAATTCTCACTGCGGTTTATGATCTGTTCTTATGAATGCGGGTGCACGGGGACTTATGACGGGCCTCAACTAGACCTCTTGACATCTAGCTATAGGACTTATGACGAGCCTATAATGCAATTGAAAGTACGAGGACTTATGACGAGCCTCAACTAGACCTCTTGACATCTAGCTATAGGACTTATGACGAGCCTATAATACTAACAATTAGATAGATTGGGGTGCACGAGGACTTATGACGAGCCTCAACTAGACCTCTTGACATCTAGCTATAGGACTTATGACGAGCCTATAATGCAATTGAAAGTACGAGGACTTATGACGAGCCTCAACTAGACCTCTTGACATCTAGCTATAGGACTTATGACGAGCCTATAATACTAACAATTAGATAGATTGGGGTGCACGAGGACTTATGACGAGCCTCAACTAGACCTCTTGACATCTAGCTATAGGACTTACGACGAGCCTATAATACTAACACTTAGATTGATTTGGGGTGCACGAGGACTTATGACGAGCCTCAACTAGACCTCTTGACATCTAGCTATAGGACTTATGACGAGCCTATAATGCAATTGAAAGTACGAGGACTTAGGAGTGCCTCAACTAGACCTCTTGACATCTAGCTATAGGACTTATGACGAGCCTATAATACTTTAATGGAGTACCGTACTAGTAGCGTAATAGCTGCCTAGCAGGTGGATGTGAAACGATCTTGCGCTAGTAGCGTAATAGCTGCCTAGCGAAGGAAAAACGGCGGGACCGCGCTAGTAGCGTAATAGCTGCCTAGTGGTTATGAAATGAACGATCTCGCACTAGTAGCGTAATAGCTGCCTAGTGGAGGAAAACGGCAGGACCGCGCTAGTAGCGTAATAGCTGCCTAGCGGGTGAAAATGAAAGGCGACCGTACTAGTAGCGCAATAGCTGTCTAGCAGGTGTAAAACGAAAGGTGACCGTACTAGTAGCGCAATAGCTGTCTAGCAGGTGTAAAACGAAAAATTCGACCGCACTAGTAGCGCAATAGCTGTCTAGCGGGTGTAAAATGAAAAATTCGACCGCACTAGTAGCGCAATAGCTGCCTAGCGGGTGTGAAACGAAAGGCGACGTACTAGTACTACTAGCGCAATAGCTGTCTAGCAGGTGTAAAATGAAAAGTTCGACCGCACTAGTAGCGCAATAGCTGTCTAGCGGGTGTAAAATGAAAATTCGACCGCACTAGTAGCGCAATAGCTGCCTAGCGGGTGTGAAGATGCGTCAGACAGTGAGCAAATTTGTGGGTATACGCAGATGATATGTGATGTGAGGTGATTAACCAAGTATTAATTGAATTAAACTCCTGTTTGTGGAGGTAGGTTTTGTGTGAGCAGATGGCCTTATAGTTACATCAAAACTTCGGGATGGCTCCGGTGGCTCCGGCATGGCTTCAAGGATCTGAGATGGCTCCAGCATGCGTTGATGGCTCCGGTGTGCACTGATGGCTCTGGTATGCACTGATGGCTCCGGTATGCACTGATGGCTCTGGTATGCACTGATGGCTCCGGTATGCACTGATGGCTCCGGTATGCACTGATTTTGGCTCCGGTGTGACCAATGGTCTCGGGGTGGTTGGTGGGTTTGACATGGTTGGTGATTTTGTAGCAGTTTGTGGGCTTTGATTTGCCTTGAGATTTTTTTTTCAGGATGGTTTGATGGCTCCGATGATGGATTTATTGTTTGACGGATTTGTTGTGGACTTTGTAGTGAGTGAATGATTTTTCACGAGTGAATGATGAAACACAGTTGAATGACTTTGTTGGGAGTTCCCATCATGGTTCCAGGATTTCCATGGATGGCTCCGGGATGACCTTGTGCTGATTGAGCATGACGATGCTTTGGTTGGTTCACTTTAATGACACCGAGGGGAAAAGGGAAGTTTTCGCCTTTGATGTGGTCGCACCCTGAACGGGCTGCCTACGTACTCAATTCCGTGTTGAGATCAGACCATACGTAGTTCGATCTCTTTGCATGCAAGGCTTGGTGATGGATTATTGTGGGTGAACTTGTTATCATACGTGAATGGCCAAACATGGTTTGATGTCTTCGGTGTAGTTCTGATCATGGCACCGAGATGGCTGCGTCATGATTCCGGGATGCTCCGTTTGATGATAGCAAGGAGAAAAAGGGGATTATCGCCTGAGGTGGTCGCACCCTGAGCGGGCTGCCTACGTACTCAATTCCGTATTGAGATCAGACCATACGTAGTTCGAAACTGTGTAGGCAAGACCCTGGTGATGAAATGGCTCTAACAGAGATGTTAGGTGGCTCCTATATTGTTCTCGAACTGTTGAGATGACTCCTGTGTAGCTCTAAAGATGGTCACAATGTCTGAGGACGGCTCCCGTATGGCTCAATTTGGCTTTGAGAGGGGTGTCGATGAGACTCAAGTATGACGGTGGATGGCTCCGAGATTGTCTTCGTACGGCTTAGAATGGCCTTATTTTGGTTCGATGTAGCTCAAAGGTAGCCTGGGATGGCTCTGAATGCTTCGATGTAGTTCGAGGATGGCCCCGGGTGGCTTCATAATGATTCGACGTAGCTCAAACATAGCCCGGAATGGCTTCAACTTGATTTCCTTTGATAGGACGTTTTACTTCAACTGCAGCAACTGAAGTCGACACTCTCAGCGAGACTAGGCAGAGTTCTTACCAATTAGATGTTGACGATGGAGTGCTTATGATGCATGCAAATATTAAATGCTAGATACGATGCAAAATGCATATGCAGTTTTGTAGAGAAGGTACGGTCCTATCTCTATTAATATGAGGTTTACGAATATAAGACATCTTCGATTCGATCTTGAATGATTGTTGAATTGGAAGGCGTGAATCATTTTCCTCTCATGAAGGGATACATGTCAATCTCTCGTGAGTTTGGCTGTGTGTGCAAAGCGGTGTGATGATACTCTCGATGCTTAGAGCAGTATTTTCCTGAGAATTTCCTTTCGAGGTTCTGGACTTTCCGATCCTCACAAATTCCTCACTTGCAATGGGATTAGCTGTTTATGATTTGGTGCTTCGATCAAAGAATCACTCGTACTCGAAAGACCTTGTGGGGTAAGGTCACACTCTTCCGCTCATGGTCCCTTTGGGATGATGGGACATGTTGATAACGAGTATGAAGCTTATGATTCATGTTTTAGATCCGGTACTTTCAGTTAACGCTCGTTAACTTATGAGTCAGAGGTCTTTATTGGGTTGTAACGGGGATGAGGGGTATGATGCATGTCACATGGGACTGTGGGATTTATTTGGGAATCATGGAGCTTTTGTGCAATAAAGGACATGTTTCGCCTTTGCCATGGGTGGAATGATTAGACGGGTTTTGATAACCCCTTATCGGTTTCTTCGGGACATCATTGGTCCTTTTGCTTATTTTCTCCTTCTTCTTTGGTGTGTGATTTTCGCTTTCCTGCTTCTTGCTTTTGGAATCGCATGGGCTCGTCGACCTTCTTGGGCATTTTCTGCTTACTTTTTGGCTTTCAGCTTTGGAGTTTTCATTGACTCGCTAATCTTCTCAAACATTTCGGTGTTCTTTCTTGGTATCTGACTTTGGAGTCGCATTGACTCACTGATTCCTTTGGACATTTTCGTTTGTTGTTCTTGTGAAAGATGGTGGGGGAGAGACCATGGCTCCGGCTCTTTCGAGATCCTCTATTGCAAGGGCAAGTAAGTATATGTACGTGGGTTGGCATGTTGTGGAGTTCACAGAAAAAGATTTAACGTGAAAGGCTCAACGGGGCTAACTAAGGGATTATGTACAGGGCAGTCAAAGCTTTTTGGTTTTGTGGAGATCTTTATTCCTAAGTGCCTCGTCATTCTCATTAGTCGAAGATTGTTTTCTTACTAATTATCGGATCTTTGCATGAATCACAGCTCACATCCTGTTTATCGACATTGATCTCGCTATGAATTGTGCCTCTCCATGTGCTGAAGGAAAGCACAAGTCAATCGTGGTTTTACCTCCATGGACTCACTCTATCTTCCCTCATCGCTTAGTGGATTGTCCAATACACTCAACTAAAATTCCAGGGAAAATACCGCTCTTCGCATGCCACACATTTGGTTTGTGTGTGCTGGTTTTGACTAGACCCTTGTGTTCATTGACGGGTCGAGAGTTTAATGGTTCACGCACTCTATTCAATTAATCTCTCAAGATTTTCGCCAAAGACGTCGTTTCGATACGGGAGTATGCAAATGCAACGATCTACCATGCAATGTGTTGTGATAATATGGAATTACTATATAGGATGCGTCAAATGCTGAAACAATGAATGAAGATGGTTGACTTCAAGTTTGACTGAATGTTTGTTTTTTTTTGTGGTCTTTTTTTCTTTTTCGATGCAATGCATGCGTGGTAAGACTACACCTAATCTCGCTTGAGTCGGTTCAGTTGAGGATCCACGATGTTCATCTCGCCAACAATGGTTCTTTAGGCGGTCAATTGCTGAGTGGGCCCCGGAAGAAACGTGACCCCACATGTTTTAGCTGTAAATCGAACCTTGACCGCTTAAGAGTGGTAATCCCTATATTGCGCAGTCAACATGATAAAACTGTTTGTTCTTCCTGTGATTTTGGATAGGTCAACAAAAGAGGGAGGGATGAGATGCAACCCTTCTAACACTTTCATTACAATAAAACATGACTCAACTACTTTCTGTCACTTTCGTCATGGATTAACACATGTGTATTGTCCTGCATGGCTGGTATGCCTCAGGAAAGTGCGCCTTCGTGGTCTAGGATGAACGTCTTAGCTCTAAAGAAGATACCTCTCCTCTGTCATCAGCTCTTGGATTGTGTTCCTTAGTGTGGTACACTCATCGGTGGTGGTCCCCGGATTCTATGATAGTCGCAGTACTCATGCAATGTGGCCAAGTTTTTTGATTCTTGACCTTGTATTGAAAAGTGCTAGATGACCTCCCGTGACTAATATTTTAATGCTTCGCTGAGCGACATTCCGAGGCTTGATGTTTTGTCTCTGTCTTTTGTGAGTCATTCCGTCAAGAGTAATCATTTATGTCAATGTGGTCAGATGATTTTGTGTTCTTGTTTTTTAATTCATTTCCTATTTCAGTTTGATCAATCCATCAGTGAATCATGTGGATTCAATCTTTTGTCTGCTCAATATACAGGTTAGCTATCTCAACTGTGATTGATAGTATTTGTTATCTCTATAGATAATCAATTTACCATCTATTTGTGTTCTATTCATTCATTTTTGTATCATTGCATTTTCAGTCTTTATTCATGCACCCTCTACAGTCAACCTAAAACATATTTGTTATGTTATTTCATTAACTTCTAGTCTCCTCTCACTCCTCAGATTTTTTGTCGACAGGTTAGACCTCTGCTATTCTTGATCTACTATATAAAGTCTTTCATCTTTTTCTTGCTCTGTCAATTGATTTCAGTGTCCTCCAAAGCAATCACGACCGCCATCAATCGTTTGAAGTCGCAAATACCCAGTATCTCAACTGGCATTGGTATTCTTCTCTCAGGCCAGAAATCACCATTTGTATTTGTTTTCCTCATTTGGTCGATTATTCATTTGCCCAGCTTTCACCCTCCATCTTTCTATGAATTCCCTCACAGTTTCGCCATGGTTTTGACGGGTGATTTCTAAATCTCTGTGTGTAACTTCATGATGAAAGTTACCACCGTATTGAGTGAGAAATTCAAAGTACAGGTCTTTGCTTGACTTTCCGTTCAGATCCAGACCCATAATCCAAGAGTAAGCAGGCCCCCTAAGTAGAATCTAAAGCACGCGGCCTTCAGCTCATCAGATAGACCATGTAGTTCCATGAGCTTATCATACCTATCAACGTGATGCGTTGGATTTCCAATCCCTTCATACTTCTTCATTTCAGGCAGACTCATGCCCTTTTGCAGACGAGCATCAGGATACGGGTTAGCTGGCTCCCAACCTGCAGACTTAAAACGTTGGGCTAGCTCTAGTTCCGCCTTCAGTTCAAACACTAATTCTTTCATTGGACTTGCTCTGAGATCAAGGTTTTGGATTGAAATGGCTTTCTCAGGGTAGCCGGTGTCAAGAGATTGAGAGAGCAGTATTGTTCCTGGTTGAAGGTGTTGGCTTGAATTTGGCGAGTGATGAGGTATTTGCCAAGGAAGGACATATTTTTGTGTGGGTAAGGAGATGTTTAAGCCGAAACGCACCATGGGGGAAGATGGGCGTTGGGTCTTTCCCTTATCACAGACCATTTGTGGTTGCCAATTCCCTCTGGTGGCGGTTGGGGTTCTCAGAGTTGAACTGTCATAGGTGAAGAAGGTGTGCTTGGTGTGGTTCGGGCTTGGACAGAGAGAGTGTGATGATCCATTGCTTGAAACTCATAGGCATCGTATGCAGAGTAAGTTGGAGAGTCCTTGTAACTGCTATCCGACCCCGCATAGACCCTAGTTATTCTTCTTTGACAAATTCTTCTATCTTCAGGTTTTTCTCCAAGTCATTAGCAAGGTCATGGATCAATCTTTCATGAACAAATCGACCTTCAACTGTTTGATCATGTCGAGTGGCTCGCTCCATCTTTTCTACCGTTGCTATACGTAGACTAGTCTTCTTTCTTTCTAGTTGCCAACTGTCACGAACACCTGCATGCACAAGGATTAGAATGAAGAAGAAGAGGTAATATCAGTATGTTTTGTTAAACAAAAATTTGTTGTGTGATGAATGTGAATGATTGTTGGTGCGAAACGATTTATCTTGAAAATGTTGAGAGATGGGCGTCACTTTATTTCATCAATTTTTTAAAGGGGATATATCCGTAGACCCGCAAATTTCACACCATAAAGCAAAGTTTTGAGAGTGATAGATAAAAATAAGGGTCATCAATTTCCCTTCTTTAAACAAGACGTGCATGCCAAAAGAAACCGAGTTTTTGAAAACAATTTTACCTAAAGTGGTGGATCAAAACGTCATTTTTATGATTTATAGAAGATTAAAAAGTTTTGAAAAAAGGTTGTAGGAGTTAAATGAATTGATATGGTGGTTTAAAAGAGAATAGAGGGGAAAAAGGAAAGGGAATCAATACATCGATTCAAAAGGGAGTGTATAAACCTATACATGTAATCTATTCAGAAATAGGTGAGAGAGAAAAGAATCGCATGGGAAAACCTATACATCAAAAATTCTAAAAAGTCATTAAAAAGGGGGAATTTTGAGCTAAACTTCTTCTGAACTCTCCTGGTCCGTCTTCGGACTTCTGGCTGACTGCTCACGCTCGTACTTCTGGTTGGTAGTCGCTCGTCTTTGGCTCTCGATTAGTTGTTCACTAGTCCTCGGGCTCTTGACTAGCTGCTCACTCGAGCTCAGGCTTTTGCAGCGAAGCAGTATTGTGATCAAATCAAACGGGTTGGTGTTCTTCTGATTTTCAACAGTTTAAACTTGAACTGTTGTTGCTGATCTTCGTGTTGCTTGACTCGGGTTGGTACACCTCTGGTTTTCGGCTCGAATCGTAGTTGGTTTTCATGCACTCCACTTGCTCCGATGAAGGAAAATGAGGGGGGTTTTTGAGAAAGGAAAGGTGAATGATCGAGCACAAAATCGTTGAGAAAATCCACCACTTTTGTGAAAACACGAAATGACTAGTACGCTCCACAGTAATGACCGCTGCTCTTGAAGGTGGGTAGAACTTCAAAAATAGCGGGTCACAACATGGGGACTAAATCATTTATTTTGAAATACGTTTGTGAAAATCAACTTTGAAAACTGTTTTTGAAACTATTTTGAAATAATGTTGGTGAAAAATGTTGTTTGAAATTCGTTTGTAGAAAGTAGGTTTTCGAAATCTATTATGAAATTGTTTTGGAATAACATTCTAAAGATGACGTGACAAGATTAAAACCAAATGTTTATGAGTAAAATTTAGGTGGGATCTGAAATTAAACGAGCTCGTAAAACAGCTTTAACAGATGTGCAAGAGAGAATTCCGAACGTTTTGAAACAGATTGGTTTGAAAAAGTGGTTTGCACACATGTATAGCATAAAAGAAAACGTGGCTATGTTTGATGTGGAGCTGTAAGTGTTAATGTTGGGATAATCACCTTCCAGGTCAATCAATGCTTCCATACCACCGGGGGAACCGTCGTTCCTTCACTGTTCATCTCTCGGGATTTATCTCTGTTATGCCTTGTAGGGCACGTCATCAAGAAAGTCCGGAGTGCTTAAGTTCGAAAGGTCAGGATACCCGAAGTGATACAGTCACATGAGCCACGGCCGGTGATTATCACAACATACCCACTTTTGGAAAACTTGGGGAAGTACTGCATGGGGTCGGGTCTCCTGTCATCTGCACGGTCAGGTGTGTCTAAAGTCCAAATTATTCACTGACTACGTTGTGCCATGTATGGGTATCCGGTAAATACGGGATCCTCTCTGGACGTATAGCGTGACATTGGGCTTTAGAGACACCCGTGGTGCAGAGGAACAATGGAGAACTGAGCTCATGCAATCTTCAGGGTAAAACAAAAGGGTGGTCAGACAGACGGCATACAAGGGGGTGACTACCCATAAAACCCGTCTTAGACACCGGACCAGGCAGCTGGACACTGAAGGCTCATGGTTCACTATATGTTGGCTTCGACTCGGGTAACGGAGGGTATTTTTGGATCATGAGCCTGCAGGGCGTAGGTCGATGACCATCTTGCCCCGTGGGTTTAGCCATTTATATAAATGACCCAGCTCATGGGAAATCAACCGTGGACCGGTCGGGATTCCGTGACTCGTGGATAAATCGGGTGACACAGAGGAATGCATGTCCTAAGTTACCCTCCCAATGCACCCCATAATCATAACGTAAATATAAAAGTGATGAAGTCAGTACCAACCTATTTGCTAAGAATTTTTTCTTGAAAGTGATTCCAAATTGGTTGTTTATTAGCCTAGAGGGAAATTAGCTTCATTCAATCCTAAGTGTCTCTTTCTAATCGTGAGCTAATCATTAACCCAATTGTTGTAATGTTTGTTGAGGATCTAATAAGTCCTATCTGTCCTCATCAGATACACACTCTAAGTGTGGAGTAGAATAATCCTAAAGGCTTTGAAAAGAACCTCTAAGGTTTTGAAAGAAATGGGGAAGTCCCGACAATTTTGAATGAAGTTCAGTCTTCCTTGAGTTTTGAGAAAAACTTACTCAAGTTTTCCCCAGCAGAGTCGCCATTATGTGGAGGGTGATTTTTCGGTATGAGGGGGGGTCTATCTATATACGGACTAGCTGAGAAGCCTAGATCCTAGAAATTGCCATTCTGTGGAGGGCGGAAACCCGTTATTCTGGCAACCCTCAAATACCTACTAAATCGTCCGTCTTTCCCAGAAAGCATAAGGGGGAGTGCAAGTGTGCACTACACCCGCTCTCAATGGGCTCCACGTGGACTTATGCCCTAAGGGCGGAAGTTGACTAGAGTCGCCACCTAGTTTGACCTAAAATGAACTAGGAAGGAAAGAGCAAGAGGGTTCTAGGAGCCGTTGGTTGACTCTTAAATTGTTGCCTATGGATAGGGCTTATCTGGTCATTTACAGAGATTCTATGTGGGTTCGCACTAGGTTACACCCCTTAGAAGTGGCAACGACCACAACCTTGGATTGGGGCCCGAGGAAACCTCGGTCTCCAATTATCGGGATTACCTTCTTTCAAAACCTTTTTAGAGAGATTCATTTAAAAGCCAAGAATAGGATTAGGACAGGAGGGGAGAAAACGAGTGGATGAGACAAGCTTTCTGCCAAGCTAACGCCAAGAAGAAGAAAGGATGAATTCGAATGAGTATAGAATGAAAGACTAGGAGTCTGATTTTGAGAGTTGAAGAAGTCGAGGGTTTGTGGGAGTCAGAGGGGATTTGAATGTTTTGAGAGGTATGGAGAACACCTTAGAGTGGGAAAAGGGGTTTTTTTATTGGAATGGGGTCGCACCCTAGATGGGCTGCCTACGTACTCAACTCCCTGTTGAGATCAGACCTTACGTAGTTCACGTAATGGGAGTAATGGGATGTCAAAGTCTGTGAGACGCTCAGGTCTGTGAGACATTTGAATCTTAAAATGGTGGAGAAATTGAGATGTTCGAGTCTGTGGGGCGCTCGGGCCTATGAGACTTTAGAAGTTTGAGAGAAGCTAGAATTTGTGAGATGTTTCGAGTTTGGAATGATTTGAGTTTGGATAATGATTTGAGTGTGTGAGGCAATTGAAGTTTGAGTAGAGATCCCGGGTTTTTCGGATTTTGAGATTCTGAAAGGATCGATGTTTTGGGATATTTCGAATCTAGAGTGAGATGATGGTGGACTGAATTGTTTGGAGGAATGATTGTCAAAATTATCTCAAAGTTTTTAAACCGAAAAATCATTTTTTGTTGTAAAAGGGCGGATAATCCCGAGGGATTACCCTATGTACCCCTCGAACACGACACTTAATTAATGGTAAGTGCCGAGGTTCGAAAGATGGGGCAATGAATTTATGTCGAAAATAGGATTTAGAGAGAAACACCATGAATGAGATGTTCTTGGTCAAACCCTAATAACGTCTCTAACTCCCGGGTTTTAAAACGTTAAAAACCGAAAATACTGAAATCAAGTAGAAGGGAGTTAGATGATTCTAAAATCCCGGCTGCAACTAGGAAGGTCGTTACTTCCCTAGCACCCCGCCTTGTAAAAATCTAGGCTGCAATTAGGGGAGGTTTGTCACCCTAATGCCCCGCCTAAGGAAATCCAGACTGCGACAAGGGAGGTTACGACCCCAGTGCCCTGCCTCGGATTTTTATTTTAGAAGAGAGGCAAGTGATGTCTAACTAGGAAGAAAACGTTTTGAAGAGGTTAGACATTTCCTGTTCCCCGGAAACGTTTTATTTGGATTTGAAAACTAAGTTAGAAAACTTTAAAAGTTGTTTGGAATTCTCTGTAAAGAAACACTGATTTTGAGAGATGTTTTTAGGAGAAAACTTTCTGTATATGTGAGAAGAACTTTCTGCATTTGAGAAGAGTTTTCTGTGATGTGAGAAGAGCTTTCCTTTAAAATTCCACAAAATGGTTTCTTTGAAAATTTGAGAAAACTTGATGAAATTCGAATGAAATGAATGTTTGAAATTTGAAAAGAGTTTTTGGAGTTTGAATGGGATTTACAAATTGAGTTTGGATTAGATGAATTGAATTGGATTGAATTGAATTTGACTGAATTGAGATGAATTGGAATGAGTTGGGTTGAAATTGGGTTGAATTGAATAGAGGTTGAATTGAAATGGATTGGGTTGAATCCAATTGAATTTGAATTTGGGCCTGGATTAGAAGACGAGCAGAGTCAAAGTTGGATGGGTCAAAGTCAGCATTCAGTCAAGGTCAAAGCAGGCTGGTCAAAGTTGGGTCAAAGTTCAGGTTGGTCAAAGTTGGACCGAGTCAAAGTTGGACCAGATTAGGCCTTGGTCAAGGTTTGGGCCGGATTGGGCCTTGGTGGGGTTTCGGGCTGAATTGTGTTTGGGCTGAAATGAGCTTTTCGATTTGGGCTGAAGTGGTTTTGGGTTTGGGGGCGTTTGATTTAGGCTTTTTTATTTGGATGGGCTAAGAAATGTTTTGGGGCTGAAATGAGCCTCGGGTTTGATTTGGACTTTGGTGCCCCATTTGGGCCTTGGGCCTTGGTTGGGCTTTTGATTTTTGGATTAAAGTGAGCTTTTGATTTTTGGGCTTGATCTAAGCCTTGGACTTTTATTTGAAGCAATTTGGATTTTTGAGAAATGGGTCAAAGATGAGGCTTATTGATTTTTGGGCTTGATTTGGTTTTGGGCCTTGTTTGAGTTGTTTTGAACTTTGGTGGGCTTTGGAAAATTTGGGAAGAAATGATGAATCAAATTGAGATGAATTTTGAGGAAGTGTTTTTATTAATACATTATTATAATGAGATGTGGTTTGGGTCTAGGGATTACCCAGTTTATTAGGTGGGACCATGGCTCACCTAAATCTTAGGGTTCACCCTCTATCCTAAGGCTTGGTCCTAAAGGATAGTAACTAAGGCTTATGACATTAATAAGCAACAAGCAAGGGGCATAAATCACAAAATAACAAAGCAAATATCTCACATAGGGTACAAACATTGGAGAAGCAAAATGAAGTGTAAACGTTATGTACAAAATTTGGTGATTGAACACCAGCAAAAATCCTACAAGATTTCAAATTAATTTCCAAGCTCACATCCATATGTAGAAGGGGTAAACTAAGCACTAGAATAACATAACAAAACCAGCTAGAGATAACATGCTAAAATTGTTCACATGCAGAGAATGAATTAAATTACGAAAATAAATAAATCCAAAGACAACCAAAAGTAAGAACAATAAACAAATTACAAATTAATACTAATATAGATAACAATCTTAATTAAAGAGCTGCTATGGGGGGTCGCATCGACACCGCCTCACTCGAGCTGAAGGGGATCCGAAGAGATACACCAACCGTTTTTCACGTTCGAAGGGAGAGCCCCGGTAGTCCAAGCCAAGGTCCGTCTCCTTAGTCCCCGAGCAGTTTTCCATTCCATAAGCATTATGTACATGTCAAAGAACACGTCCAATAGAGACAAAGCGCATTAGTCAAAGAACGGAAGAAGGTTGGGTGTGTGCAATGGGATCATACGACCCCTCTCAATGGGAGGAAAGGGGCAATCTAATCATCTCCCACACCCCAACCGAGAACATAGAAAAGAATTTCAAGCTGCCAACAAATGCTAAGATTGTAAGATAAATCAAGCATCGGGGTTGCTACTCAAATTAATTCGTCATCTTAGATTATGACTAAACAAAGTGTAGTATCAACGATGTGGGGTTGTGAGTCATGTGGGATCATACCTAGAAGGGTTTATATTATTTCCCTCTAAGATGAGAAATTAATAAGGACCAACCCGCCCATGAGTGATTTATGTACAATTATAGCATAGGGCAACTATCACTCGATTCTATGTTTTTATCTAAGCGCACAAGGGACAAATCATGTGCTAGTTTCAAACTGATTTCCAAACCATTATCAATGCGCAAGGAGCAATTAAATATTATAGGCAATTGAATTATAGTAAAAGATTGAAAGATGATATTTCCAAACCCAAAGAAGGTAGGCCCAAAGCGCAAGGGTATAGTCCATTTGCATGATCCGAACAAGCTGGAAGTTTAACGAACGCCACTCGAGTAAAGCAAACCCAGCAAACCCGCCACGTCCAATCAATGGTTTATATACCAAGCCCCAAGGTCTATAAACTCTTATCAATGTGTGAGGCTCGGTGTCAGCCTCAAGCCAAACAAGTGCAGCCTCAGTTCAAGTCCGAAAGCCATGTATGTACCTCGGTGTCAAGTGATACAACAAAGGCAGTGAGCAGTGGCTCCCAGATTGCAATAATACAAACAGATCAACCCAAAAACAGAACACACCAAGAAGTTAGACAATGACTTAAACGAGACTTGGTGTCCAAGGGGGAATAAACAGGACGGTGGACCTAGGATAATTGGTCATTTCACGATTCAACAAACCAACTCAAATGAGCGAAAATGTTTCGCTTACGAATTTCAAAATTGGAACTGAAATACTTGTGCGCCTTGGTGACAATGGAGTATACATATAACCTTCAAATCTCGACAGATTGAAACATAATGCGAGAACCACAACAATCTAGTAACCAGCAAAGGAGTGCCACTCGAACCGAGACAAACCTCAGAGATCATGAAATTCCAGCAAGAGTGAACGATTTTATATCGTCTGAACAGAGTACATCGAATGTTAAGTTCCCAACCAAGTAGTCAAAATAATTCCGAACTCTACAAGTAATAAAACAGTAAAATCAGGAGACAATCAAACCGTGAATCGAACTGCAAGTCCAGGAATGTGAGAGACCTCACACCAGCAGATTCATAATTACCCGAAACGCATCAGACACAAACCCAGAAACGAAACATAACACGAATCGAACAACAATCTCGGGTGACAGATTTATTTTCCATCTTTAAATCAGAACACAAGTCTCTAGCGCGAGCAGATTAACATTGATAAGGAAGATGCATAACCAAACCTCAAATGGAGACTTAGAAATTCGAACATTCATAACAGGGATGAAGATCAGAAATCAAACTAAAGGAGCGATTCCATGTGTTGCGAATCGCAAGAAATGTCGAATGTGGCTCAGGGCAGCCTCCGGTCGAGACGATAGCGATTCAAGCCTTCGAAGAAGGATAGACATCGATGGGAGAGTAGTATTTCACTAGGCGCAGAAACCACCGACTCGCGCATTAAGGCCCAGGAAAAGGGGACTGGTGTTTCGTCGAAATTACCAGTGAATGTGAGGTAAGCGAACAAACTCTTCAACAGACAGGAAAAACGATGGAGATTGGCTATTTCCGTTGGTTTTGAGTTTTCTTTTCAGAGAGAACAAGTGATAAGGGTAATGGAAGACGATGAACAAAATCGACTCTAGTGGGGTACAGGGTTTTGAGCTTCCTGGCGTTAACTTGAGCTGGGTGGGTCGACGGCTGCTACTCTTCTTCTAGGAATTTTTTTTGGTTTTCTTTGGGAATGAGGGAAGGAAGGAGGAAGAATAACGAAGGAGGGAGAAGATCAATCCAGAGAGAAAGGTAATGTAGTGGCTGTTCTTGATTGAAGAATAGAACGATCGAGAGCCGAGAATCGGGTGGGCTACTGTTGCTTGGTATCTTTTGTTTTGAAGAAGAAAGAAAAGGAAACAGGGATTGAGGAAGAAGAGTGATGTCGGCTATACTACAAAAAACGGGAATCCCTGCCCACTGTAGGTTTCTTGTTGTTATAATGAGAAGGGTGGATTCTAGGGTTTAGGAGGTGGGTTGGGCTTTTATGTGGGTTTCGATTTTGGGCTGTAAGCTTGGGTAGGATGAGCTTGGGTTTGGGCTATTGAGTTTGATTGAAGATTGAATTAAGACCAAGTTTATCCACCCAAGAATGAGAAGGAAAAGAATAACTACAATGGAAAAATTTAGGGAAAGATAACAAAAGTTATAACTCGACATGAGTAAAATCATCAAAACACTAATACCAGAAAAAATGTATATACAGATAAAAACTACAAAAAAGGTTAGTCAATAAAATGAAATAATATTTTCTTTACAAAATAACAACATGAAAAATGATGAAGTAACATAAGTAAAAATAAAAGTAATGAAATGCCCACGACTAGGGAAATAAAAATGAAAATAACTAAATAGATAAATAAATAAAAGGGTAAGTCTAAAACAAATTATTGTTTGAAAATTTCTGGAAAATTGGATTTTTCTAAAATGCTTGAGAATTGGTTTAAAATTTTGTCGTAAAACGATGGTTTCATTTTGACACGCACAGCAGTACGTTTTTTGAAAAGAAAGGCGACGACCCCTCTTATTTTATTTTCTATTTCAGACTTTGCTTTATGGGGTGAGAATTTTTGGTGTCTACAGTATGTATATCTTGTGTAGTATTGAAGTAGTACCGTGAATGAAGGCATGTATGTATGTATTGCAAAATGAATTGCATGTATTCGACCAAATGGTCGGCGTACCCTCGCTAGTATGCGGGGTATGCGGTTATCATATTCAGCGAAAGCTGACCCCCTCGGGGGAACGTTTTTAGTGCGCAGGTAACCGGAGCGAATACGGTCAAGGTAAGAGACCGGTGGTGCGCCTTGTAATTAGAAGTATCTGAGGAATGGGTAGCAGATTGACTCCTAATGAGTGTGTATGAATTTGGCAGAAGTATTGTAACGATTTTGGAACCTAGTAAACTCGGTATGCGTAGTGTATTATCTTGTACGGAATTGTGGAGTATTGTATCGAATGGAGCATTGTAGTATTCAGCATGTAATGAGAGTATGTATTGTATTGTGTAGTACTCGGATATTCCGGTCCATCAGACCGATGATGTACGTAGTAGTAGCCTTGTTAGTCACGTGGGTGGCTAACGGCATTGTATCACCCGCCGTTGAGTAAGTATGTATCCGCTGCGAGAGTACGAATGTATAAGGAGTTGGACGGTAATTACAGTGTTAGCGGTAGGGGTGTTAAAAAGTGGTATCAGAGCGAAGTATCGCTCTGATGACTGGAAATACCGAGTTTAGGAATACCGAGTTAGGAATTAGAAGCTTAGGGCTAAGGGCTGAGTGTTAGCATTAGATATGCTAGTTAGGAACTACCGGTGAGTACCGGATACCTACAATATCAGTCCCGCCCGCCGCGAACCCCATTGTATAACTTGGGAAAGGACGCCAGGGAGAGGGAAAGTCCTCTCGTACTCGGGGAAACCCGATCTGGTAGTTGTGAAGCAATCACACAGCAAACAAGAACCGACATACGGTAGATTCCCAGAATTGGAAGTCTCGGAGAGATGGAACCCGGTTGAACAATAACACCCGCACTCAATAGCGGTTGAACGAGCACTCTAACCACGATGAGGCTACAACTTGCAACAGCATGGGGCGACGTGCTTAGCAGTCGCGAAACCTAGCTAGTCAACCAGCAGCAGGAAAAGCAGCACTAAGCGTGCAAAGGAACGGGGAAAAAGTACAATAACAGAACCCGAGACACAAGTCTACGGGATAGTAATACTTGAATAATACCACCAACGGTATGCTAGCTGACTAAGGACATAGTCAGAAGCGGTTAACTCCAAAGCTGCAACGCCATTAAGGTTACAATACCTGGCCTATATAGCACAGACAACTAAAAGAGCAACCATAAGGTATAATCCGATAGGACTACGAGGGTAGTGCCTAAACAAGGTAGGCTCAGTAACCACCACAAGTGTGTGGGAATGAGCCACAAGAAACAACACTAAACCAAATAAAGCAGGAATCTCCAAGGATTGGAGAAGTACCCAGACCTATGACAGCCATGTCTAGACCACCAAGAAGCTACCTAAAAGATCGAGTATCCCAATCAGCGATCAATAAGATCAAGGGAAGAGTCAACAAGACTATCAAATACTAATGGAAACCATACCGTGATCGGTATAGAATTACCCAAAAACCACCAGTACCACGCACTTGCCACGGCAAGTGCAAGTAAGGACAGAAGTATGTAAAGGAACTCTAACACACCACAGGTACATAGTAATGTACCGTGGCTACAAGAAGCAACTACAGGATCACACATCCTAACAACTAGGAGTATGGAACCTTGGAAAGGCCCGACGGCCTGACCATTACTTTAACCTCATACCAGTCAGCATGAAGCTAGACTTGGTCAAGACCTCAAGCATGGCTGTGCCATGAGAGATTTCTTTTAACACTGAACCATTGTTTTCAAACCCGAATTCTTCTTTCAAAACCACAACTTCTTTTAAAAACCTTGGATTTTAAAACCAAATCAACAGAATTACGGTGAGTATCATGGAATGATACAAGAGGAGTTGACAATAGAATACTTCACCTAGGCGTGTGACGAACACTACGAGTGTACCCAATTACGGGATGTGGGACAACTGCACTCCGAAGGAGCTTGCGGGCCTGACTTATAGTTGGGTAAGTGGTAACGTATCAACATGGTACCCCACGTATGTATACATGTAGAGTACGAAACACGGGAAGTAGTCGACTCCGTTCTACGGACCATCAGTAAGTTCAAACCAGAACAACTGGACACCTCAGACAATTAAGCATAAAGAAACTAAGAGAATCCATCTGAAGATAAGGAGTAAGGACTAGGAAGTGCAGAGACCACAGACTAGTCGGTATGGACAATAGATATGTCTCAAAGACATCAAGCAAATATATGACAGCTGGAAAGTATACCCAGCCTAACACAGTAAGGCCACTGCCTAAATGTGAACACAATAATGCTCGACAAATGGGATAGAAACCCAAGAGCAATCACAAGAATATTACCATGAAGTAAAATCCATCATTGAAGGGAATATTAAACCTAGTCTCAAGCGCTAGGAGCAAGTATAAACGGTCTACCCAACGACGGGAGACATTATAAACCTAAAGGGAATAGCTTAATACAACACCATAAGACGGTATATAGGACAACACATGTCATAAACATTAGCCGGATGTAACGGCATAACTACCAACACCCAGGAGCGATCCTTGAAGGGTGCCTGAGTTAACAACAGTTGAACAAGTGTAATGATATGAGCACGGAAGCTAAACGAACACTCGGTTAGGGCACCAAAGACATTTCACTTAACAGGAAATGCCCTAAGGTACTGAGAGGCACCTATTAAATACCATTTTGCCTAAAGGACCTCCTATGAATGGAAGCGTGATGTCACGACTTACCATGGAGCCCAGTAATACCTCCAACCTATGGGGTATACAGGGAGCGGAGACATGTATAAGCAGCTTGCAAAGAGCATAGCTTGCAACAATAAGGCTTAAAAGCCATCAACCAACTATGTTATGTAAACCTTAACGGTTGTAGAACCCACACCATTGATAACAAGACTTGCAAGAGATATTGTATACGACAAGAAATCAACAACTGGACCATCAGTTTCAACCCGACATCCTGAGCGGCTTGGAGTAATGGCCATCTCAGTGTCACTGTCACTAGAGCACCAGCCTAGTATACAGTTGACAAGCTTTTAATTACCCTTTATGCCTACTGTAGCAACAATAACACGGAGGCATAAGAATCAGGATAACGCCAAATTGGCCTAGTCCACATTTGGACACTACGAGAAACCCAAGGGAAGGTACCCCTCGTTAATCGAAGACCACCAATGTGGTGATGATGTGAACCCTTAGAAAAGGCTTCCACCTACTATAACAATAAAACCACGCAATAGATATTGCCAAGGGGTGATGGAATAAGGAAATGAGATTTCCAAACCATTACGACTTAAAGGAGTAAGCATACTCCATATGCACCCAAACATATAGTGGACCATTGTGTAAACACCAACATAGCAAACCTTGTCATTAGACCTATGAGTGGAGACAAACCCCTCAACAAGAACTTTCGTTTATCAATGATAGAATACTCTCAATTGGAGAACGGGACCAGAAAACCCTTGAAGTTTCTTGGGATGTCCCGGTGATGTACATGCAAAAGTAAAACTACACAGCGGGAGCCTATAACCGATGCTCGGCACTGGGAAGATAATAGTTGTCAAGAGCAATCAATGTATGTGCACATTGCACACCATCATGATGACCAACGCTCAAGAGAGCTTGTAACCCGATAAACCACTTCATCCTCGGTCAACCAAGATACTTGGTGAGTTGTATCATAAATGATGATGGAATGGGAGGTAAGCTAACCTGCACACGAAACCTAAAATGGAAGAACATCTCCACATTGGGAAGATATTAATATTGTGGTATACTACGACAACCGCCATACACACGAACATTGGAAACCCTAGGGTATTCATACCATAAGGGAATGGTGCCAATGATAATGGCAATGAGTAAAGAGAAACTATCACAGTAACAGAAATAGTAAAAACGGTGTTGTATAATGAGTAAGAATACGGTGCGCAGCAAGCCCGATATGAGGAGAGTAGTGAGGTAGTAATGACACGGAGTATAAGTACGAGATGACAGGAAGAAATATTCCTTCCTATCACATAAGTGACTTACTGTCAAGCGTTTACGCCTCTGTACTCTGTATGACTGAGGTTTTGGTATTGCACTTGTGCAGCTAATGATCTAATGGGATGGCTAGGGATATGGAAAATGTAAATCGTAGTAAACCTTTCTTTTCACCAACGAATATGGCATAAGCTAGTTAACCCAGCTTAGCAACAAACCGTGCGGCCTAAGGCCAAAGAAGCACGAAGAGAGTAAAACACATTAACAATCACGAGATGTGAATTCCATTGGAATAAAAAGGTGAAAGAAGACTGAAGGAAGTCACTTGGACCGACGCATTGAGAATGCAAGGTCATACAAGTACAGAACACTTGTACTGAACCAGAAGAACTAGGGTAATCCCGAAGCTATTGACAACAGAGGAAGCACTACAACTAAGTAGTGACTTAACCTCGCCCGACAACAAGTCGGAGGAACTTAACGAATAATCGTGGAGGCACGAATAGTGAGCGTAATATATTACCAGAGAGCTGGTTACAATCTAAAACTCATTGAGTTCAAACAGCGGTAAAAGAATACCACACTGTTAGTAAACCTTATTCCCACAATAGAGGGATAAAAAGGTGATGTATAGCACATTAACGATAACATGAAGGGTGAGTAACCCAAGTTATCAGGGTCGCGCAGCAGAAGCTAGTGGGCCCTAGCTAAGAAATGAAATACGCCTAGTAAGTATGAAAGAATGGCTATTAATGCCTTGAAGCCTAATAGGCTAGAACCAAATTGGTTATGAGTTAAATAAACTCAATAGGAATTCTTGGTGCAAAGACTAAACCATTGACATGGTTAAGACCCTTTGATCAGAGCATATTGTATAGTATATCGTTGTGAAGCTAAACGCTTCAGACTGCCCAAATCGAGTAAACCAATGTGTAATAGTAACATATGGTAGATTACGTGGGCATAATCCCTTTTAAGGGGGGTAGAGCGAAAACCGTTTATGTAAGTTTCATGAACAAAACACAGAAACTATAATGTGCATAGCACAAATGAGAATTTATTTAATGATTGGTACTTATGTTAAATAAACATACGTATTCATTCACATTGTAACTGTGGTAATTAGTCACGAGAGATGCGAATACCATAGGATGAAATACCCATCTTGTAACCCCAATGTAAAAGTATTAGTAAGAGGAGTAGAGTAGAGTAACTCTTGGGGAAATGATAATCCTGTAGTGGGTGGGTGTCTATTTGAAGTTAGACATGGCACTACAATGCAAGAGTCGGTATAAAAACCGATGTAGAACCTAGAGGAAATTGAATTCCCTAGGTGATTGTCTTGATACAATCGAGAATGAGTAGTGGACGGAGCTCCACAAGTATTGTAACCTTCCAGGAAGAAGTGCGGATTGATTATGAGTAGTAGAGGAATGTAGCCCATGAGTGGTATATTCGTAAGTATGTTATGGTGGTAGTAATTGAGGATAGCTAAAATTCATAAGTATTGTATTCCCTAGTTAGAATAATTGAAATGATGGAGAGTAATGGATGGAAGTAATGAAGGTTGATGAAATGAGCATTTGGGTATTGAACCACGGAGTAAAGTATTTAGGAAGTAGATTGAGGATGATTGATGGATTGATTCCGTCCTTGGAGATGTGTGAATTGTATCACGACTAGAAAGAGTAAAAAGATAGGAAATGAAAACAACTAATTAATTGTTTGTTTGAAACTGATGTGGGAAGTCGAACTTGATCCTGATCAGATCGAGGGAAACCGAACACAGATTGGGGTGGAAAGATAGTTCAACACTGATGCTGATCACATCAGGGTCGAATGATTCTCGAAGCTCCCCTCAAGTGGTCACAAGAATCACACATAGGATAGAAGTAATGAATATAAATTGGAATTTGAAGTTGTGTGTTTTAGAAAATTTTTAATTGGTAGTAGTGAAAGAATTTCCTTTAGTATGGAGAATGAGGATCTGCTAGAAGTGTACGACCGAAGAAGATAGTAAGGTAGTATGTTGTATTATTCCAAGGGCAGCGGGACATAGAGGAGTCCTGTGTCTAGATGACCTTGGTGCCTGAGGGATTGTATGTGTATTGCATTGCTTTAGGGATAGCTTTGCACTGTATGTATGTACGAGCTTGGTAATGAGGAACCGGATAGTTAGTAGTAGTGCGGATTGGAGTAACTATTGTATATTGGTATAGTATGGTATGTAGGAACCTTGAGGGATGGATTTGGGAATTGTAAGGAGGAATGATGTATGACGTTGGCACTAGACAAGTATAAAGGAGTAAGTATAGTAATCCATAACCTCGAACAACTTTGAGGACAAAGTTCTTAAGGGGGGTAGATTGAAATACCCCGACCTTAAATATGGCGATTAAATTATCCTAATAGGTATTTAAGAGCCTAATAATGATTAAGAAGTATTGGTAAGGGAAAATAAATCCGAAAGAAATAAAGAAACGTTTTAAAAGCGAAAATGCTAAATAAGCGCTAAATAACCATAGGAGGTATGAGACCTCGGTTAGCGTATTATATGGATTCTAAAGGTTTAATGAGACCTAAATAATATATGGGAACAACTCCCGAAGAAAACGGATCCAAAGAAGGAATTAAAATGCTAATAGAGCTTTAGAGCACGTTTTTCGAGAAAACCCGAAAACGTGACTTTGAGTGGTCAAACGGACCCGTAAAGATCCTAAATCATTAAATAAGAATAATTAAGCATTTATGGGAGCTTAATAACCAATAAAATAAGGAACGAGAAAATTCCGGAAAACGGGCCCCGTTAGTAAACAGTACCTAAACCGGGTAAAATAACGAGCGTTTTCTGTAAAAAGACGAAAGACGCTCCGCTAGTATACTGCAAGGGGGCTGGTTTTTAATAAATTAAAAGCCCTCACACACACTCACATATAGCTAGTTAATTAAGAGACAAAAGCAAAAAGTAAAAAGGGTAAAAGTACTCACTTATTCTCTCACCTCACATTTCACTCATCTCTCTCCCCTTTCTCCTCTCTCAACGATTTCTCCCCCTCTCTCCTCTGGTGTGGCGATTTCAAAGCTCCACAAGAGCTCCAATGGCAACCTCATCTTCCCCTCCTTGCTCTACCTCCACTTGAGCTCCAATCACAAAATAACTACATATTTGAACTCCCCTCACTCTCCTCTACACTTCCCTCTTTTCGGAATTTCAAAATGAGGAAGTTCATTTTCGTGGGTATACCCCATTCAAAGAGAAAAGCACACCATTATGGAGCTTGGAGTCTCCTCTTTCCAACAATGTAAAAATCTCCATGAAAACCTTAAGTTTTCTTCATCTCCTTTGGTAGCCGATTTTTACCCTTGTGTAATGCCTTGTTCTCTCTCTCTCTTTTGAGCATAATATCAACCTAGCAATGGTGGTGAGAACACCTTCTTGAACCAAGGGCTAAAACCCCTCCTAAAAGCTTCAAAAGGTAAACCCTAGAAATTTGTTTAAAACATCTCAATGAGTTAGTATAAATCTAAGGGTTAGTATATTAATTATACTTGTTTTGTATGCTTTGGGTGATGGGAATGGAGTTTGGCAACTCCATTCCCCACAAAACCGAATTGTACAAGGAAGAGAAGAGGAGAAGTGGAAAAAGGAATGAAGGAATTGTAAGCTCAAGGTAAGGGCTCTCTCCTAAGGTTAAGATTTAGTGTATTAGAGCAATGGGAATGGGTAACCAATTTAAAAGAACCTAAACTATGGTATTAGTATTGGAGTTTATGAAGTTTTGAGTATTTGTGAACTAGTATATGAATTATAGGCCATAGAGCCAAGAGTATTGTATATGAGTATTAATATCGTAGATTGAGGAAGTATTGATGAATTGATATTGTATTGATTGCTGGTAGGACCCTTGTATGGGTGTGGCTAGAATAGGCATGAATTTGGTAAGAAGGTGTATGTGTGGCTAAGTAAGAAAAGTGATGAGCTATGGCAAAATTTTGGTAGGAATATGTACCATTATGGATGACTTGGTGAATGGAGAACCAAGGTGTTATTGAAGTTAGTGGAGATATTTAGTAACTATGGATTGGTACTTGTAGTATGAGGATGTGAAAGTGTAAAATCTGTAGCAAGAAGTAGTATAATGCATTAGAGGAACTAGGAGAAACTAGGTGTGCTTGGAGAGCCTAAAGTGTGAAGTAACCACTTTGTAACAGATTTTGAAAGGAGCTAGATAATGGGAAGGATTGAGTGGAAGGTAATGTAATGAGGATATTAGTAGTGGTATTGGTAGTAAGAGTATTGAATGATAAAGGTTAGGTTGAAAATCTGTAGCATTTGAGGAAAGAGCAAAATCTAGCATTGGTGAAAGGGGAACTAGTATAAGTGTTGAGAAGAAGTGAGGGAAAATGTGTAAGTGAATGTAAGGATTGAGTAGTAAGTTTAGTGGATGAACCAAGGTGATTTAGGAAGTTTGATTAGGGCTAAATCATGTGGGAAAGTATTGGTAAAGATTTGGGAAGCAATGGGTAAAGAAAACACCCAAAAACAGATTTTAAACTGAAGTATTGGGCCGGACCGACTTGCGACCGGACTTGCAAGTTCGGTCGAGCCCAGATTTACAAAGACGGGAAACCTTCTGGGATCGACCGACCTTGCGACCGGACTTGCAAGTTCGGTCGGACCAGAAATTTCTCCCGCCAGAAACCTTCTGGAATGGACCGAACTTGCGACCGACTTGCAAGTTCGTCGGCCAGAAAAATTCCCGTAATGCAAGCTACTGGAATGGACCGACCTTGCGACCGGACTTGCAAGGTCGGTCGGGCTAAAATTCTCACAAAGGGAACTTACTGGAATGGACCGACCTTGGGACCAGACTTGCAAGGTCGGTCGGCCCTGGAATTTTCACACGATGTAGCCTACTGACTCGGACCGAACTTGCGACCGGACTTGCAAGTTTGGTCGAGTCAAACAAAAAAAATGTTTTGTATATGATTATAGTAATCATGTATATATATATATATATATATGTCTATACACATATAAGCATATGTAGGTGGTAATACACCATTAATGAAGTAGTAATGGTAAGAAAGTAAGTAAAGGAGTAAGAAAACAAGTTTAAGAAGTAGTAAAGTAAAGGAAGGTTTTATAATCAAGTAAGAAAGTAATGAAGTGGTAAGTAAAAATTGAAAGTATCAATGAAGGAGTAAGTTAGATCAATAATAGATCATTGATCATGCTACTCCATGTATGTATAGGAATCAAATAGTTGATCTCCAAGGAACCGGTAGTGCGAATACGACGGTGTACGATATGATTTCTTCATGCCCTGT
Organism: Limonium bicolor; assembly: GCA_023374045.1. Classification (NCBI taxonomy): domain Eukaryota; kingdom Viridiplantae; phylum Streptophyta; class Magnoliopsida; order Caryophyllales; family Plumbaginaceae; genus Limonium; species Limonium bicolor. The sequence continues at coordinate 39,792,863 of CM041779.1, read as the reverse complement.
ATCCTAACCTGGTTACCCCGATTTGTGTGCTTATGTGATCACCAATAAGATAAATGCACGAATCGGACTTATATTGCACTTAACTGTGTTTGAACTATTTGTTCTTGTTGTATCTTCTTGAACAACTAGTTTGTATAATTCAGAATGAATGAATGGAATGAGGAGTATGTGTAAGTATTGTGTACTCGTGTATTGTATGTATGTATGGAAATGAAGTACTGACTTCTGCTAATTCCTAACATTCTAACTCCTAGCTTGAGTAGTGAGTAAAAAGGAATGAGTAGAAGTCCGATATAGTTTCGGCCACGCGTGAGGATAGGAAACAGAAGAGGTTGATCCGAATCCTGGCTGTAATCTTTTACAATGATACCCGCTCCACGCTAGTCCATCTACAACTCATAACCCAACCTATGAAACTGCTAATCCTTCCACGTATCAGAAATTCAGAATGCTCAAGAAAACCATAGCAAAACAATAGCAATAGCAGCGAGCAGTAGCATGGACAATACCAAAACAAGAGTATCCCCTCACCCACCCTATGTAGTTCAGTAACTATATTACCTGCACAGACTCTTCGCTTAGTATTACTGAAATTCAAAGTTTCCAGTTAAATGAAATTTAGAACCGAAGTGCGACAAGAGAGATCAAGAGCTTTTGTGTTAGTAATTTCCAGAGATAAGAATAACAGTTCAATATATAGACCTGTGCTGGCTCTTCACAGTTTCTACAAGATAATATACAACTCCCAGAATGGAGATACTTCACAGTATACAATTGGCCATATGTGGTAGGTTGAATCTTGAAATTCAACCTGAGAGTTCTCATACTCCAATCGCCAATGATATCACATCAAAATTAAGAAATAAAAGGTATCTGATACTCTTGGACGATGTGTTTGATAGCATCGATCTTCATGAAGTGGGAATTGGTGATAGCCCCCATGACAAGGGAAAATTGTGATTGTGGCACGGGAAAAATGCATCTGTGACCGTATGAAGCTAGATGAAACTATTAGGTTGGAAGAGTTGCCCCTGAAAGATGCGACAAAACTATTCAGACAGCTTGTGGGTGAGGAGCTCAATAACCCACACCGGAAGGAAATAGGTCACACACTGATATCACACTGTTCAGGTATTCCACAGATCATCGAAGTCATCGCATTGGAACTGAAACGGGAGCCTTCGGAACAGTTCTGGTGGAACAAATTGATGCATTTAAAGTCTCAAACAATGAGTGGTTTGGGAGGCATAGCAGATCTAATGGACATTTATCGTCTCCTCATTGATGAACTTGAGGATAAATGAAAGACTGCTTACTGTATGAATCTACAAGAACTACTTGATTGAGTGTTGGAAGGCAGAACATATGATTGGTACTGAACCTGGTTCAGATATGTTTTAGAATGCACGTAACCAAGGGTTTAGTTACTTGAGTATATTGTTGCAAAAGAGTCTTTTTAAGGAGAGCGGAAATGAGAAGTATACACAGATGCCAATCATTTTCTGGGATATAGCACCGAAAGTTGCATGTCATGATGAGTCCATATCCACCAGCACCATGCAAGGATGGAGAAGGTCAAGATGCATAAATTTAATTCACACTGACTTGGTAACGTTACACTATGAAGAGCATCATGTCACTGCTGCTCCCACAACTTTGTTTATCCAGAAAAATTAAAAAATTAGTCGTCATACCTGATCCTGTCCTCGAAAAGTTGAGCAACCTCAGAATCATAGATCTTTTTGGAACTGGAGTCACTATTCTACCTTGAGCTATTGGAAGCTTGGCCATCCTTCAAATGCTTTATCTAAATGAATGCCGAAAACTAGTGACGCTACCTGACGAGATTGAAACACTCGAGAATTGTCTACAGCTTTTAGACATTCGTCACACAGGGATGCACTATTTGCCCACTGCAATTGGGCACTTGACTAGGCTTCAATGTTTGCGGCTATCACTGGCTGCAACTGCACTTACAATCATTCAACATGATGATCTCAGGGGAAGTCTTCAATAACCTACTACTACTAGAGGAACTGACCATTGGTGTTGACCCTGATGAGTTAAGATGGAATGATGCCATGACAGCTGCAGTGATTCAACATGTGTCAATGCTTCCTCTAACCACTCTTACAATCAATTTTCCAAGCGTGGAATGCCTTCAAAACTTCATAACTTTGAGTGGCTCCTGGAGTAACAGGAATGACAACTTTCCTAACTATCAACTTGGCTCATTTGATTTTCATGTTGGGCCTTGTGGAAGATGTAGTATTACTTCTAGATCTTCTGCTTCTTCATCGTCATCTTCTTCTTCTGATGCAAAATTCAGAGTCACAACCCCTAGATATCTACGCCATATTGATGGTCAACAAATCTCTAATGCAATCACTCAGGTCATTGAACGTGCATGCGCACTTCAATTGGTAGGCCCATAGGAAAATTTCCCGCGAGCGCGTCTTCCTCCCTCTCTTTTCCTTCTCACGGTTGCTTTCCCTTGTATTGCCCGAGAACGGTTATTTTTTTTTATTTGTAACGAAGCCGATAACAAGGTTATCAGCCTCTATAAGACGATAACCTTGTTATCGGCCTCTAGAAGACAATAACCTTGTTATCGGCTTCCCTACAAATAAAAAAAAATACCGTTGGAGACTTGCACACAAGCCGATAATACTCGGCTTCCAGATGCCGATAATAGTATTATCGGCTTGTGTGCAAAGTCCCCACCACCGAAACATAAACTTAACCGATCACCGATAATACCATTACCTTCTTCCGATTTCTTAAAAATCCACTCTCTATCTACCTTTGTTTACCATAAAATCCTCTCTTTTTTCCTGGAGAAAAATGAGCACAGACGAATACCAGATTAGCCAACAAGGTCCACTGGAGTCGGCGCCTTTCATCCTGGAGACGACCCATATAGCTGCAGCATATGCATCTAATGATCCGATTAATACATTTAATAATTATAAACTTTTACATTGTGTTATTAATGTGTTAATATTAGTAATAGTTGTACAGTCGACGGTTGGCTAGGTTAGTTAGTAAGTTTTTGTACGATTGAATATAATAAATCTTAGTAATTATTATATGCATTGTTTAGTCAATTGTAAATGGTTTATTTATAATACATAGATTTGGTACATTATTGAATTAATACTAACTAAATGTTAATTACAGTAGGACGATTTATGGTAATTAGTCTAATTTATTTTTAAGTTATGTAACACACAATATATATACATTATTTGTGTAGGTAATATTTGTTAAACTAACCAGCACTTCTTGTACATTAATAAATCTTAGTAATTATTATATGCAAAGTTTAGTCAATTGTAAATGGTTTATTTATAATACATAGATTTGTGGGAATTAGGTTGTATCTAGGGCATATTACATGTACGTTTATAGTGTGTACCTAGGTTTCTTTACATGTTATATTTTAGATGGTCACGTGCCTGTTAGTCAAGGGCACTTATATAGACCATCTTCTTTCTGTTTAGTTTAGTTAATAATCATCTTCTAATCCCTTAATGAATTCAGTCAATGTTTTCTCCCGTTCTCTCTATGCGAGGCTGAGTAATAAAGAAAGTTCATTTTGAGTTTGATAAACTCTATCATGGTATCAAGAGCACTACTCTATTCTCGATAAGCAAAGATGGATGATCAACTGGGAAAGAAAGCAGAAATCAGCGCCGGAAAAACCAGCACCACGATCGACCAGACAGATCCCTTGTTTGTCTCCTCCACAGAACAAACCGGTCAAGCCCTAGCAACCAAGTTCACCGGCGGCGAAGGTTTCCAGGCGTGGAAATGGACGATGCAAGAAGCCCTGATGGCCAAGAACAAAATAGGCTTCATCGATGGGAGCATTAAACAACCCGACGCCGGAGATACCATACGCTTGGGGGCATGGAAACGAGCCAGATCTTTAGTTGTTACCTGGATTATTTCATCTCTTGCTCCCAACGTCGCGCGCAGTGTTATGTACACCAGTGACCCCAAACAAATTTGGGACTGGTTGTGCAAGCGCTTCGAGAAGAACAATCTGGCGACACTTCACAACATTAAGTCCCAGATCGTAAATTTGAAGCAAGGTAACGACACGATTACTGACTATTTCATGAAATCCAAGGAGGTTTGGGCTCAGTATAACCTAGCTAGGCCGATCGAGTATTGTGACTGCTGTGCCTCTTGCAAATCTGGCGAAAAACAAAAAACGTCAAGCGCAAGAAGAAATTGTACATTTCTTGATGGGCCTGAGTAAACCTTACTCACAGCTTCGCGCGCAGATAATGGCGAAGAGTCAGACTCCTACTCTGGATGAGATATACTCTCTAATCATCCAAGAAGAGCAGACGAGGGAATCCACCGACCTCAGAGATGAACCCGACCAATCGGTAGCCCTAATTGCAAAAGGAAGAGGAAACTCTTTCAACAGACAGAAATCTGGGAGCGGAACAACGAATTACAAAAGCTTCGAGAAGGGAGACGCTAACAAGAACACCGGTGGGTCAAAGAAAGAGGCTCTCAAATGTTCGAACTGCGGCAAAATAGGTCACACCCGCGGCGATTGTTGGTGGCTCATCGGATTTCCAAACAACGACACCAGGAAGAACAAAGATGCAAAGATTGGGTCCATAGTCACAGATCAAGAAAGATCGAACATAAAGGGCGATGACACAGTTCAAGCTTCACCGGTTCAAGGTTTTAGCTCAGACCAGCTCCAACAACTAGTCGCGTTTCTACAACAGCAGAAGGATCTTGGTGGGACTAGTAAATAAGCGAATTTCGGAGATTTTTCAGGTAATTCACGAACTATCTTTAGCTCTATGCCGTGTTTAATCTCTAACACCAACTCTATGATCTACGAATTGAAAAACTTGTGGATTCTCGACTCTGGTGCTACTGAGCATGTTAGCGGAAATAGGACTTTGCTTGCTAATTGCATAAACCTTCGAAAGCAAATGGATATAACCCTTCCAGATGGAAATAAGAAATGTGTGGATTCTGTTGCTAATTTATGTGTGAATGGAAAAGTTTGCATAAGAAATATAATGTTTGTTCCATCGTTTCTGTTCAATATAATCTCTGTTTCTAGGCTGATAGAGGACTTGAATGCATCTGTTGTTTTCCATGGAAATATTTGCACCTTGCAGGAATCTAGGAGCGATATTTCTCAGCAAATTGGAAGGCAAATTAGTGGCCTGTATGTTGTTGATATAGAAAAACTGTGTGATTTTATATTGAATAGAGAAAATACTTCTGTTTGTATGAGTACAAATGTAGAACCGTGTACTGTTGAACAGCCACATAATGTTGCTCTGTGGCATAACAGATTGGGACACTTATCCCTTAAAAGATTGAACAAAATAATAGATATTCATGCTTCTGACCATCTGAACAGTGACATTATGCCGTGCACAATATGCTATAAGTCTAAGGCTAAGCGATTAAAATTTCCAAACTCTAGTATTAAAACCATGGAACCCTTCCATCTTGTGCATGTAGATATTTGTGGTCCCATGAGAACACAAACCTTAGATGGGCATAGGTATTTTCTCACTCTTGTAGACGACCACACTAGAGCTACTTGGGTCATTCTCCTCAAATTAAAATCAGAAGCCATGAATCACATTAAAACATTTATCAGTCTCATTGAGAATCAAATGAATAAACACATTAAGATTATACGAAGTGACAATGCGCGGGAATTGGGAAAGTCTCAAGAAGGAAATGCATACTTCGCTCAAAAAGGCATAATCCACCAAACAAGTTGCTCCCACACACCCCAACAAAACGGGGTTGTGGAAAGAAAACAAGGCAACCTTATGGATATTGCCAGAGCTCTTCTTTATCAATCGGGTCTGGAAAACCAGTTTTGGGGTCATTGTGTCGAACATGCGGCATATTTGATCAATAGAGTTCCAAGCAAAGCCATACAAAACCTAACACCTTTCGAAAAACTCCATGGCACAAAGCCCAATTACAACGAAATCAGAATTCGGTTGTCTTTGCTACATGACCAACACAGAACCAAACAAAGGAAAATTAGACCCCCGCTCATCCCCTTGTGTATACATTGGAAATGCCAAACATACAAAGGGATACAAAGTCCTCACATTAGAGGACAAGCAACTCAAAATCACCCGAGACATAACCTTCTTCGAGAACATTTACCCTTTGACCGACAAAAGGTGGACAGATGTTCTAGACAAAAGTCAACACTACCCTGACATTTTCCCTACTCCTCCTTATCTCAATAACACAGTTGAAGATGACACTTGCACGTCTCAGCTTTCTGAGATAAGAGAAGATTGTCATCCTCAAACTACCAATCTAGACATAAGCCATGCTTCCATAGATATTGATCCCCCCTCGGACGCAGAGGAAATCCCCATACAAACCACACCACCAAGGAGATCTACCCGAGAACGCAAATTCCCTTCCAAATATGATGACTACGTGGTTTCTTCCAGCATCAACCAAGATCTTTTTTCTTCTATTCTCACACAAAGACTTAAAAACACCGACTCTCACCATCCTTACCAAACTAGCCCTAATACTCTCACAGATCACATTCCCAACAATACGATTCTCTCATGCTCCCTTCATCAAAACACCAACAAACTCTTGTCCCAACTTCATGGCCTTAAGGAACCCTCCAGCTATAAAATAGCTAGCAAGGATCCCAAATGGATCCAAGCTATGACAGATGAATTCGAGGCCCTAAAACAAAACAAGACTTGGACTATCGTGGACCTTCCCAAGGGCAAACGTCCCATCAGTTGCAAATGGGTCTACAAGGTGAAACTCAAGGCTAATGGAGACATAGAGAGATACAAAGCTAGGCTTGTTGTGAGAGGATTTACACAAAAGCAAGGGCTCGACTACGAAGAAACTTTTTCTCCCGTAGTCAAATTAACCACCGTGAGAGCCCTTATAATAATGGGAATCAAGAAAGGATGGATCTTAGACCAGTTAGATGTCAATAACGCCTTCCTTCACGGAGATCTCCACGAAGACGTTTATATGACCATCCCCGAAGGTCTAAAGGTTGGTGGAGAAAACAAAGTGTGCAAATTACACAAATCTCTCTACGGTTTGAAACAAGCCTCTCGTCAGTGGTATGAGAAGCTTGCCAACTTTCTACAGACACTAGGGTTCCACCATTCTCAAAATGACCACTCCTTGTTTGTCAAGAGAAAGAAAAACAGCATTACCTTGTTGGGTGTATACGTCGATGACATCCTAGTTGTTGGAAATGACACCAACGAAGTGAAATTCCTCAAAAACCAACTCAACAAAGAATTTAAAATCAAAGATCTTGGAAGATTAAATTTTTTCCTCGGGATGGAATTCTTAGAGACTAACAACGGCATGATCATGTCACAACAACGTTACATAAATCAAATCCTCCATGACTTCGATGCCCAAAGCATCAAGCCCTCAGTCTCACCTCTCCCCGTCAATCTCAAACTCAACGAAGATAGTGGTTCCAAACTCCCAAACCCCACAACATATAGGTGCCTTGTAGGTAAGTTGAACTTCCTCACCAACACCAGGCCCGACATATGTTATGCGGTCCAATTCCTAAGTCAATTCCTTCAAAAACCAACCACAGAGCATATGAAAGCCGCTTTCCACACCCTTTCTTATGTCAAAGGTACCTCGGGCTTTGGGTTATTTTTCAACAAGGAACCCAAATACAAATTAGAAGCTTACTGTGATTCCGATTGGGCTTCTTGCCCCATCACACGAAAGTCCATATCCGGTTATTACATCCTCTTAGGTGACTCCCCCCTTAGTTGGAAATCAAAGAAGCAGACGACCGTCGCTCTATCCTCTGCAGAAGCGGAGTACAAAGCAATGCGGCAGGTCACCGGAGAACTTAGTTGGTTGAGTAGACTTTTAGATGAGATTGGCATTCCAGACATCACACCCATACCACTCAAATGTGATAACCTAGCAGCCATACACATTGCTAGGAACCCCGTTTCTCACGAACGCACCAAACATATAGAATTGGATTGTCATTTTGTGCGTGAAAAGTTGCAGGGAGGACTTATTCAAGTCCAATATGTGCCTAGCACACATCAATTGGCAGATATGATGACCAAATCTCTTACAGGTAAAAGTTACCATAATTCTTTTGACAGTTTGGGTTTGCATGAAAACGAGAAAAGGTAGTTCTTTCTTTCTTTTGCAGGTCTGCAGCACCAAGACTCACGGAAGTGGGAACAAAAAGCACATTCCCATGCTCTCTCCATACGCAAAGAGATGTACTTTTTGAGGGGGGGTGTTGGAATTAGGTTGTATCTAGGGCATATTACATGTACGTTTATAGTGTGTACCTAGGTTTCTTTACATGTTATATTTTAGATGGTCACGTGCCTGTTAGTCAAGGGCACTTATATAGACCATCTTCTTTCTGTTTAGTTTAGTTAATAATCATCTTCTAATCCCTTAATGAATTCAGTCAATGTTTTCTCCCGTTCTCTCTATGCGAGGCTGAGTAATAAAGAAAGTTCATTTTGAGTTTGATAAACTCTATCAAGATTTGGTACATTATTTAGTTAATAGTTGTCTAACTAAATGTTAATTAGAGTAGGACGATTTATGGTAAGTAGTCTAATTTATTTTTAAGTTATGTAACACACTATATATATACATTATTTGTGTAGGTAATATTTGTTAAACTAACTCACTTCTTGCACATTAATAAATCTTAGTAATTATTATATGCAAAGTTTAGTCAATTGTAAATGGTTTATTTATAATACATAGATTTGGTACATTATTTAGTTAATAGTTGTCTAACTAAATGTTAATTAGAGTAGGACGATTTATGGTAAGTAGTCTAATTTATTTTTAAGTTATGTAACACACTATATATATATATATACATTATTTGAGTAGGTAATATTTGTTAAACTAACCGTCACTTCTTGCACATTAATAAATCTTAGTAATTATTATATGCAATGTTTAGTCAATTGTAAATGGTTTATTCATAATACATAGATTTGGTACATTATTTAGTTAATAGTTGTCTAACAAAATGTTAATTAGAGTAGGACGATTTATGGTTAGCAGTCTAATTTATTTTTAAGTTATGTAACACACTATATATATATATATATACATTATTTGTGTAGGTAATATTTGTTAAACTAACCGTCACTTCTTGCACATTAATAAATCTTAGTAATTATTATATGCAAAGTTTAGTCAATTGTAAATGGTTTATTTATAATACATAGATTTGGTACATTATTTAGTTAATAGTTATCTAACTAAATGTTAATTAGAGTATGACGATTTATGGTAAGTAGTCTAATTTATTTTTAAGTTATGTAACACACTATATATATATACATTATTTGTGTAGGTAATATTTGTTAAACTAACTGTCACTTCTTGCACATTAATAAATCTTAGTAATTATTATATGCAAAGTTTAGTCAATTGTAAATGGTTTATTTATAATACATAGATTTGGTACATTATTTAGTTAATAGTTGTCTAACTAAATGTTAATTAGAGTAGGACGATTTATGGTAAGTAGTCTAATTTATTTTTAAGTTATGTAACACACTATATATATACATTATTTGTGTAGGTAATATTTGTTAAACTAACCGTCACTTCTTGCCCATTAATAAATCTTAGTAATTATGCAAAGTTTAGTCAATTGTAAATGGTTTATTTATAATACATAGATTTGGTACATTATTTAGTTAATAGTTGTCTAACTAAATGTTAATTAGAGTAGGATGATTTATGGTAAGTAGTCTAATTTATTTTTAAGTTATGTAACACACAATGTATATACATTATTTGTATAGTTAATATTTGTTAAACTAACCGGCACTTCTTGCACATTAATAAATCTTAGTAATTATTATATGCAAAGTTTAGTCAATTGTAAATGGTTTATTTATAATACATAAATTTGGTACATTATTTAGTTAATAGTTGTCTAACTAAATGTTAATTAGAGTAGGACGATTTATGGTAAGTAGTCTAATTTATTTTTAAGTTATGTAACACACTATATATACATTATTTGTGTAGGTAATATTTGTTAAACTAACCGTCACTTCTTGCACACTAATAAATCTTAGTAATTATTATATGCAAAGTTTAGTCAATTGTAAATAGTTTATTTATAATACATAGATTTGGTACATTATTTAGTTAATAGTTGTCTAACTAAATGTTAATTAGAGTAGGACGATTTATGGTAAGTAGTCTAATTTATTTTTAAGTTATGTAACACACTATATATATACATTATTTGTGTAGGTTATATTTGTTAAACTAACCGTCACTTCTTGCACATTAATAAATCTTAGTAATTATTATATGCAAAGTTTAGTCAATTGTAAATGGTTTATTTATAATACATAGATTTGGTACATTATTTAGTTAATAGTTTCTAACTAAATGTTAATTAGAGTAGGACGATTTATGGTAAGTAGTCTAATTTATTTTTAAATTATGTAACACACTATATATATACATTATTTGTGTAGGTAATATTTGTTAAACTAACTGTCACTTCTTGCACATTAATAAATCTTAGTAATTATTATATGCAAAGTTTAGTCAATTGTAAATGGTTTATTTATAATACATAGATTTGGTACATTATTTAGTTAATAGTTGTCTAACTAAATGTTAATTAGAGTAGGACGATTTATGGTAAGTAGTCTAATTTATTTTTAAGTTATGTAACACACTATATATATATATATATATATACATTATTTGTGTAGGTAATATTTGTTAAACTAACCGTCACTTCTTGCACATTAATAAATCTTAGTAATTATTATATGCAAAGTTTAGTCAATTGTAAATGGTTTATTTATAATACATAGATTTGGTACATTATTTAGTTAATAGTTGTCTAACTAAATGTTAATTAGAGTAGGACGATTTATGGTAAGTAGTCTAATTTATTTTTATGTTATGTAACACACTATATATACATTATTTGTATAGGTAATATTTGTTAAACTAACCGTCACTTCTTGCCCATTAATAAATCTTAGTAATTATTATATGCAAAGTTTAGTCAATTGTAAATGGTTTATTTATAATACATAGATTTGGTACATTATTTAGTTAATAGTTGTCTAACTAAACGTTAATTATAGTAGGATGATTTATGGTAAGTAGTCTAATTTATTTTTAAGTTATGTAACACACAATGTATATACATTATTTGTGTAGGCAATATTTGTTAAACTAACCGTCACTTCTTTCACATTAATAAATCTTAGTAATTATTATATGCAAAGTTTAGTCAATTGTAAATGGTTTATTTATAATACATAGATTTGGTACATTATTTAGTTAATAGTTGTCTAACTAAATGTTAATTAGAGTAGGACGATTTATGGTAAGTAGTCTAATTTATTTTTAAGTTATGTAACACACAATGTATATTCATTATTTGTGTAGGTAATATTTGTTAAACTAACCGTCACTTCTTGCACATTAATAAATCTTAATAATTATTATATGCACAGTTTAGTCAATTGTAAATGGTTTATTTATAATACATAGATTTGGTACATTATTTAGTTAATAGTTGTCTAACTAAATGTTAATTACAGTATGACAATTTATGGTAAGTAGTCTAATTTATTTTTAAGTTATGTAACACACAATATATATACATTATTTGTGTATAGCATTTTATTTAAGTTTATTTGTTTATAGATGATTGTACTACGCTGAATTTATTGTTAGATCCATTTATATGTGATTGATATTTGTTACTTGTTGAATGATTAATTTAATGGAACCAGTGTTAGTAATTACTTATTAATATCCACCGATTGTTGTTATGATTATTCTATAGTCCTTGTCAACTTTGCAAACGTAATCGAATTAGTTATTTATAGTAATATTGACGGCAACATGTATGTGTATGAAATGTAGAGATATGCACAGTACAGAAATAGGACCTTGAAAACTAGGTCTTGTTGGAAGGGTGCGACAGAGCTACATGAGTCTATCTTACCATATGTTGCTAGATCTGGTTTCTTTGGGCCAGCGAATCTGAGATTGAACAACTGCACGGGTATCATTAGAGCCTTGATTGATAGATGGCGTCCTGAGACGCATACCTTATCTCGAAAGTAGTCAATTAACTTATACAAAGTGCTTTCAACAATAGTTGTTACCGGTAGGAGACGGACCCTCTCCAGCACACCATTCATGCACTCCACCAGGTTAGTTTTCATATGACCCCTCCTCTTTCCATCATCATGCGCACGTGACCATTTCTCGAGGGGTAGCTCATTGAAAAAAGGAGCAATAGAGGGGGTGAAGAGCAAGTAAGTGATTTAATCTGTCTTGAACTATATCCCTTCTAAAATAGTAACCTACACAAGTAATATCATCATATTAGATACCTACCCAATATCATAAAAGACGACTACATACAAATCTCTAGTTTTGTTACCTGTGTTGATGAGGTACTTTTTCCACTCCTTGTTTCCAAATCTTGTCTGAAAGTTTGAAGCAATATGACGCATACACAAGAAATGTTGGGCATAAGGAGGAAGCCAGTATGGTTCTTCCCTCATGATCGACATTATAGCTCCATCCCGATCCGTAATCACTGCTACATCATTCCTAGCTCCAATGACTATGCTACGAACGCGGTCAAGAAAATATTTCCAGTCATCCCTTGACTCGCTAGCAACGATACCAAAGGCCATTGGTATTACCTTGTTGTTACCATCTTGGGCAACAGCAACCAATAATTTACCTTTGTACTTACCGTACAGGTGAGTAGCATCAATTTGTAGTAGAGGCTTCATGTACTTGAAGGCCGTAATGTAAGGCCCAAATGCCCAGAAACAGCGCTTAAACCGCCTAACTGAAGTAGTATGTGTTTCATCTTGAAACACAACAGTCGAATCTAGGTCGATATACGAATTAGGTATAAAGTGTTTGATACTTATGAGATACTTGGGTAATTCAGTAAATGACTGTTCTCAATCACCGTAGACCCTTCCTATCGCTTCAGCACGGCCTAACCAAGCTTTCTTGTAGCTGATCTTCCTTTTATATTCTGAACGGATAAGTTGAATCAAAGTCTTCACTTGTAGTGCGCGGTTCTCTTTGACCCTTGGTATCATGACTTCAGCAATGAAATTGTAAGTCAAAAAACGATCATTACTCTCATCTAGGACTAGAGCGCATGTGTGAGGACTGAATTTCCGTAGTCGCCATTCAAATGAATTCTTCAACAGCGCAACTCGAAATCTGAAATTGCACCCTTGGCGGCACCTTATGGCGTAAATTTTCTATTATTCTCGGGGGCAAAGAAATCTACGTTTCTCTCCAAGTGGTACTGTTTCACAGCAGTCACAAGAACATTTTTATCAGTAAATTCTTGACCTTTGACGAACTCATGGCCTGGCCTCCAATGGGGAAACCCATGCCGATCAATGTCGGATGGTATCTGGCTTATGGCATCAAGATCCACCTGCGATGAGAATGGCGCTGAAGGAGTGTACGGTGTGGAGGGCCCAGCTTCATCAACTATGTCATCGTCATCCTGTAAATCTTCTGGCTCCATCTCAGAATCATCATCCGAACTCTACAGATTTTCATCTTCGGCTTGCTGATGCTCGGAAAAATCATCGTCGGTTTCATTGTCTTCCTCCGGAGAAGGTGTAGTTACATGCTCGAATTCAACTAGCACAGCCACATTGTTCAGCAAATCTGAATTCTTGATGAAGTTTGATATCATCAGCTTCACCCAAGAATCGCTATTAATTGTGAGTGGAAGGAAGGAACAAGATAGATATTTATTCTCCAACTTCCTACAAACCATGTCGGTGATAACATAATCTCCCCCCAACTCCAAGTCGACAAGATTTTTGACATTATCTTTGAAGGATTGAAATGTGGAATGCTCGAAAATTTGAGTGTCGATGAATCTCGACCAATGGGGATTAATATGAAAATATGCACCATCTGGATTGTATTTGAGCTCTACATTTAGATAAAGAGTACATGGGATATCCATCTCAAATATCTGTAGCACATAGGGAAGAGTGTAGAGTGTGTAATTGTGTGGACTGAATAATAGATTTTGATTCTGATAGAGAAGAAAGTAGGAAGAAACTACCAAATGTTGGGAGAAGATAAATTATTTGTAGGGAAGACAACACACTAGCCGATAATACTATTATCGGCTTGTGTGCAAGTCTCCAACGGTCTTTTTTTTTATTTGTAGAGAAGTCGATAACAAGGTTATGATCTTGTTATCGGCTTCTTTACAAATCAAAAAAAAAAACCGTTCTCGGGCAATACAAGGGAAAGCAACCGTGAGAAGGAAAAGAGAGGGAGGAAGACGCGCTCGCGGGAAATTTTCCCACTTCAGTTCTTGTCCCAACTTGGCACCCATGAGATAAATAGCCTTGAAGTTTGTGAGATTTCCCGGTGCAATCTAATGGAAACACTGGTCTCCTATCCTAATCTTAATCACTCCGATCCCGTCCTCCCATGCCTGAAGCAGTTGCATCTTGCAGAGTGTCAAGTTTTGAAGACTGTTTTAACCGGCACTTACGTTACTGGCAGCTTTACAAGGCTAACCACTCTTACTGTGTCGAACTGCCCAGAATTATTGACAGTTCTATCATGGGAAGTGGCCAACCAACTTCATGAGTTGAAACATCTTAAAGCAGAAGGCTGTCCAGTGGTTCAAGATTTAATTCATTGCCAACCCGACCAGATGACAATCCTTCCTAACCTAAAAACATTGGACCTTTACGGCCTAAATGATCTAGTTGGCATCTCTACAAGCAATTTACTTGAATGGCCTTCTCTGGAGGTAACAAACTCAGGAATTTACCATTAAGCCAGGTCCATGTTGGGAAGATAAGTAGCATTACATGCTTACAAACTTGGTGGGTGATAACAAACGGGAGATGAGTTTTGGATTTCAGAATGGGATATTTCATTCAAAGTATTACAAGATTATTTATAGAGGATTTCTTCATCAGAAATCTCTTTGCAGTCAAAATAAGGGGCTGGGAAAATCTACACTAGGAAGATCTACTACAACATAATATTCAACAATGGGGGCGTGAACAGTAAGGGACGGTGCCTAACTCTTCTAGATGGGTAGGTGAAACAGATCAGGATTATCATTTTCAATATCCTCCCTTAATCCTGAATCTTTATCGAAGTCATCCCCATCTTTTCCTTTAGTTTGACGAAGGCATCTTTAGAGGTTTGGTGAGAAAGTCAGCAACTTGATCTTCAGATCTACAATACTTCACTTCTATCTCGGTCTTTGCAACTTGATCTCTTAAATAGTGATAACAGGTCTCGATGTGCTTGCTTCTTCCATGTATGACTAGGTTCTTTGCCAGGTTAAGTGCTGAAGTATTATCAATAAAGATCATCATGGGCTTCTTTTGTGGAATTTTGATGTGATTCATTAGGTACTGCAACCACATTGCTTGGCAAGCATATGTTGTTGCTGCTACATACTCTGCTTCACAGGTTGATAACGCTACAATAGACTGCTTCTTGGATGACCATGAGCACATAGTCATTCCAAAGTGCAGTAGCCTGAAGTGCTCTTTCGATCATCTACATCTCCACCCCAATTGCTATCAGAGTATCCTACAATAGAAACATCATTAGTTGACGCATAAAGTAATCCATGGTCATAAGTTCCCTTCACATATCGTAGAATTCTCTTTGCTACTTGCAAATGTGGTGATCGGGGAGTCTCCATGAATCTGCTGATCAATCCAACACCAAAAGTAATATCCGGTCTCGTACAAGTTAGATATCTGAGACTGCCAACGATCTGCTTGTAGTAGGTTGGATCAACATAGGCTCTTTCTTCATTCTTTGATAATTTGGTTCCAACCTCCACGGGAGTTCTTACTGGGTTGCAAGAGGTCAGCGGCGTATTTCTTCTAAGAGATGAAAATACCATCATTTCTTTGAATTACCTCAATGCCAAGAAAGTATGACATTAGTCCGAGGTCAGACATCTCAAACTCCTTCATTATGGATTTCTTAAAGGATTCAATCATTATGGGACGGTTGCCTGTAATAATCAAATCATCAACGTACAGACAAATGATTAACATACCGCCAGTTTTATCCACCTTCACATACAGGGCATGCTCTGAAGGACATCTTGTAAAACCACTCGCATTAAAGAAAGAATCTATATGCTTATTCCAAGCTCCTGGAGCTTGTTTTAATCCATACAAGGCCTTCTTCAGTCGGTATACTTTCCCATCACTTCCAGATTTACCGAAGCCGGGAGGCTGCTTGACAAACACTTCTTCTTCAAGTGGACCATTGAGGAAAGCTGACTTCACATCCATCTGGTGAATCTTACACTTATTTTGAGTAGCCAAGGCAATAATTAGCCTTATAGTCTCCATTCGAGCAACTGGTGAGAAAACTTCTTGGTAGTCAAGGCCTGGTCTCTGCTTGAACCCTTTTGCCACCAATCTTGCTTTATATCTTTCTACCTCACCATTTGGTTTCATTTTTGTCTTAAAAACCCACTTCACGTCGATGGCTTGTTGACCTGGTGGAAGGTCGGTAAGAACCCATGTACCATTTCTTTCGATTGCGTCAATTTCATCACGCATGGCCGCCATCCATTTTGGATCTTGAAGTGCTTCCTTCACTGTCACTGGCTCAAGATCTGCGAATAGAGCAAAATGCACAATCTCTTCATCATCAGTATCTTCATCATCAAGGTTTACCTCATAATCTTGAAGATGTACTGGTTGTCGGCGATGACGCTGTGGTCTACTAACATCTGTCTGGACCTGATTAGGTGTTAAGTCTCTTCCCTCTGGGCTTGAATCCTCTGACTCTTCAGCAAGGGAGACATTACGACTCTTGGGATCTATGGCACCACTATTATTCCAGTCCCATGATTCATTTTCAGCAAAAGTAACATCACGAGTGAATATTACCTTTTTTGTCATTGGATTGAATAGTTTATATCCTCCCCTTTCATATCCAATGAAAACTGCTTTCTCTGCTCTATCATCTAGCTTTTTCCTTATCTCAGCTGGAACATGTGCATAAGCTATAGCACCAAATACCTTTAGATGTTTCACTCCTAGTTTGACTCCGGTCCATGCTTCTTCAGGAGTAATACTTGAGATACATTTCGTCGGAGAGCGGTTCAATATATAAGCTGAACAGGAACAGCCTCCGCCCAGAAAGAGTTTGGCATCCCTTTGGTCTTCAACATGCTTCTTACCATATCCATGATGGTTTTGTTCTTCCGTTCAGCGACACCGTTATGCTGAGGGGTGTAGGGACATGTCACTTCATGTTATATCCCTTGTTCCTCACAGTACTCATTGAATTCATTAGAGACATATTCACCTCCGTCGTCAGTGCGTAAAACCTTAAGCGAGTTACTGCTTTGTCTCTTTGCATGAGCCTTGAACTTCTTGAAGTATTCAAACACCTCAGATTTCTTCTGTAACATATAGACCCATAGTTTCCGAGAGAAATCATCAATAGAGGTCAGAAAATACCGATTGTTACCATTTGACATGGTACTCATTGGACCGCAGACATCAGAGTGCACCAAATGAAGAGGATGGGTGGCTCGTTTTCCATCTCCTAAAAATGGTGATCGGTGATGCTTTCCGACGGTGCAGGCTTCACACAACTGCTCAGGATGATTTATCTCTGGTAAACCCTTTACCATATTTTCTCGAGATAACTTTTTCAAACCATGAAAACTCATATGACCAAATTGTAAGTGCCATAACCATGACTCATCAGATATTATCGCAGTAAGACAGTGATAAGCTCCACAAGATACATCAATTGGAAACATACGATTTTTAGTCATCGTTGCGGTGAGAATTAAGGTACCATTTTCATCAAAAACTGAAAGCTTGCCTCCATGAAGCTTCATATCATACCCCTTTTCATGCAGCTGGCCAATACTAAGTAAGTTAGTTTTGAGCTTGGGCACATAGAAGACATCAGAAATATACCTGTGGTCTCCATTCTTCAAATTTATGAGGATTTTTCCTTTGCCAGCAACTGGGATCTTACTTTCATCTCCAAATTTTACTGTGGTTTGAATCGATTCATCAAGATGAGCAAACAACTCCTTTTTTCCACACATATGATTTGTGCAGGCGGTGTCAAGGAACCAAGTCTGGCTATCTGGTTTCTCCCCGTCGTCAGTGACCATCAAAAGTGTATGATCTTTATCATCACTTGCATCGCTATGTTTCACATAGTTAACTCTCTGGTTCTTGCCTTTGCTTCTACATTTTGAAGCATAATTGATTTATCTTCACCGCCTTCTTGATTTCTTTGGCCACCATAATTGTTGTAGCCACCACGACCTCTATATGACCCACGACCTCTTCCTCACTGGATGAAACCACCTTGTCTCTTCTTTGGCTCATCGTCTTGGTCGTCAGAAAGGGAAACTTGAGCTTGCAATGCTTGCTCGATTGGCTTCTTCATCTTTCTTTCATGCATACATTGCTCATGCACTTGCAACGTTCCTGTCACCTCATCCACGGTCATTTTAGCTGTATCGTGAGCCTCTTCGAGTGCTATAACGACACTGTCAAACTGGAGTGTTAGTGACCGCAGGATCTTCTCTACTTTGGACTGTTCTGTCAGCGTCTCTCCATTGGTTTTCATCTGGTTTGTTAAAGCCAGAAGCCGGCTGATGTATTTTGACACCATCTCTGAAGGCTCCATCTGTAGCAACTCGTACTGGCGTCGTAAACTTTACCTTCTTGACTTTCTCCGCACCTTTGAAAGTGGTTGTCAAGGTTTCCCGAGCTTCTTTTGCCGTAGTTGCTGCATCGATCTTCTCGAACACCTCATCATTCACGCCTTGATGAATTAAATAGAGTGCCTTCTTGTCCTTTTTTGTATTCTCCTTGTGGGTACTTTTATGAGCATCAGTTGCATTTACTGTAAGCTCAAAAAACCGTCATTCACCACTGTATATAATTCATGATAATCAAATATCACCCGCATCTGGATCAACCACCGATTATAATTTTTACCGTCTAACACAGGAATAGACATGTTGGAACTGGAATTGGAACCGGAAGAACCGTTCATTTTTTTACTCTCGAACAACACTCAGCACCTTTTTTTTACTTACACACGCATAGGGATAAGGCAAAAAGAAAAGAAATAAAAAGCCTTCTACTTTCTTTTTCCTTTTTTAAAAAAAACATGAGACACTAAGAGTGAGAAAAAAAAGTAGCCTTTTGTTTTGTGACTTTTGCTTTGTGTAAGTCTCCTAATGAGAAACAAAAGTAGCTCCTTCTTTTTGACAAATCACCCATGACTTTTTTGAATTTGTTGCAAAGTCTCTCTATCCTTTTTTTTTATTTGCCACTCACAGCCTAAAATATAGGCTTTCCATTTGTTTTTTTTCTTCCGTCACCGACGTGACCAAGGTGGGTGGCAGCACACTTCCCTCAATTCACGCAACAACCTTCTTTTGTTTGTTTTTTTTGTTTAAATGCCAACCCTCTCTTTTGTTTTCTCTCCTTCCTCGACAAACTCTCTTCTGAAAGAAAAATCACAGCCTTTTTTTTTGCTTCAGTTACTCTCCCTCGTACTCTCTTCTTCCTCCACACGTTGTTTCTCTTTTTTCTCTATTTCCTCTCCTTGTTTTTTTTTTCACCAACTACAACAACACAGAGGTGCGCAGAACAAGGCGTAATACTTTATGAGCAGATAGAATCATTCCACACTTCAACAAAGAGTAGGGATGCGAACGGATTTTGAAAAATATTGGTGCTGAGTTTGGAGTTTGCTGGCTTTCACAGATTGTATCGAGCTCTGATACCACTGATAACAAACGGGAGGTGAGTTTTGGATTTCAGAATGAGATGTTTCATTCAAAGTATTACAAGATTATTTATAGAGGATTTCTTCATCAGAAATCTCTATGTAGTCAAAATAAGGGGCTGGGAAGATCTACGCTGGGAAGATCTACTACAGCATAATATTCAACAATGGGGGCGTGAACAGTAAGGGACGGTGCCTAACTCTTCTAGATGGGTAGGTGAAACAGATCAGGATTATCATTTTCAATAATGGGAAGCACTGCAAATGGAAGATCAACTGAAGAGTTACCTGAAATCTTTCATTCGGTACGCACATATAAATTTTAGCTTGATGTATATATGAAGCCTCTCTCTCCATCTATTAGTATATCTTTTTTGAAATCATGTCTTGTCAAATTGAGCAGAGTTTCTTCCAAATTGGGATCAGTGGCGACATTCACTTTTCAATTATGTTTTGTCCATCGTCAGTGGATTGGCGCTGGCTGTTTCTCTTCATACTCATGACTAGAAACTGTGTTGAAAATAAAATGTGAATTAAAATCAGGTGATTATCTTTTAAAAAAAAAGGTTCTAATACACATTCTTTATTAAACAGGTGAAGGACGGTTGGAGCCTTGGAGGATGATCACACATGACATTCGGGGATGATTTTAGGGCCCATTTTTTTATACCGGGTTTATTTGATCAGCTAGTTTATTGTCTCTGTATGTCACATACATCAATTGAAATAGCAGATGCTTTGGTTTATTTCAACTCTATTCTCATTTTTTTTCCCTCGTAACTCTCCTTTATAATTTACTCCAATTTTTTGTGAAAGTAGGATGATCTATTTTTTCTTTCTTTCGTGCGTTTGGAGCTAAAAACATCATCCTTCCAAACATGGGAGTTGTATATTATCTTAGAATTTGAAGTCATAAATATGCATTCATTTTTTATAATTTGCAGTAAAAAATAATAATAATTTTTATTAACATATATTGTTTTATATAAATGAAAACTTGTTTAAAAAAATTATATAATATAAAAGAATGTTATAAAATGTTGTATTAAAAATAACAAAGTTTTTCAATATTAAAAATGAGAAACCGCTTTCTCAAAGACAATAAAAAAGAAATTATATAACTCTTTGTTTTTTTACCATAAACAAACAACAAACTCCAAAGCAATCCTTTTTCTCATCTGTTACAAAAAAAAAAAAGGAGATCGTCCCAAAACCATCAGAAAATTAGGCACAGTAGAAGAAAACATTGATGTTATTTTAGCATTTGTTGTGTACTTTCAAATCAAAATAGTAGTACACTCATTATCTTAGAATTTGAAGTCATAAATATGCATTCATTTTTTATTATTTACAGTAAAAATAATAATTTATTTTTTTAAGCATATATTGTTTTATATAAATGAAAACTTGTTTAAAAAATTATATAATATAAAAGAATGTTATAAAATGTTGTATTAAATATAACAAAGTTTTTCAATATTAAAAATGAGAAACCGATTTCTCAAAAACAATAAAAAAGAAATTATATCTCTTTTTTTTTACCATAAACAAACAGACAAACTCCAAAGCAATCCTTTTTCTCATCTGTTACAAAAAAAAAAAAAAAGGAGATCGTCCCAAAACCATCATTTTTCTTTCATCTAAACAAGAGCTTTGAAGATGATGAGTGTACTACTATTTTGATTTGAAAGTACACAACAAATGCTAAAATAACACCAATGTTTTCCTCTACTAGTGCCTAATTTTCTGAGAGTATAAGCTATTTTTAGAACTAATTCTCCTAACCCTAAATATTTGTAGAAAATAAGTAATACCAAAACATATAGAACTAATTCTCCTAACCCTAAATATTTGTAGAAAATAAATAAATATCCAAATCTTAAGAGCAAATATTTTAACAGTAATAATTTAACAATCTGCAATAAGGTCCTTTAGATAAATAAGAAGAAGTTACAACTTTGAAATATTATAGAAAACAAAAACATTACTCTTCTGTCCGACTCTAGCTAAGTCCCTGCTCACTATGTGGGCAAACCAAAGCCTACCGGAAACAATCTCCGAAAACCTGTCCCCGGAAGAACAAGGGCGTCGTAGCCAAAACAATAGCAAAACCAAAGACTAAAGATGGCCAGAGATTCATGAAAAAGATCTCCGGAAATATCAGGATATAACCTAGAATCAGAGGCAAACAGCTAGTTGTCCGCAAAACAGCAAATACCAAACACTGCAAATGGTCTGGTAGACAATGAAGCAGAATGGCATTGACAAAACAATAACTAGTATCAATGAAATATCCATCGAGATAAAACTATATGTAAGAAGGAAATGATTGCACACTGATCAGGTTGACCAGGTTGATCCTGAATCTTTGTTCTCATCCAAACTACACACCCAAAGATGTTACTCCTATGATCCTATCCCATTTAATTACCACTTCTTAGTTGTTATCCCTGGAGCTTTCAGCAAACAGGTTGCGGGTGAAACTCGTTTACACTAGACGCAGAAAATTATATCATAAAACAGTCCAAGCCGGGGGACATCGATATACAGATAGATTGAATTGTACCTGACTTCGATCGTAAGGGGAGAGCAGAGGCGGAAGAGTGGTCGTCGACACCGGCGAAAGGGATGAGATGAAATGAAAGTGAGAGTCGAAAACAAAGGGGGAGAGAGGTAAACTGATCACCAGCCCAAACATGCTCCCTTTGGACTGAGATAAAAGGCCTCGGCCTGAATAGGTTTTGATGATTTCATCTGTTTTCGTTCGCGTCATCTTTCATTGTGGGTCCGTTTACGTCTTCTTCTCCGCCTTTGCTGCAAAACATTCGAGCTATGAAAGGTTGAAAAGACAAATTGACACTCATGTATGGTCTCATAGAGGACGGGAAGAATGACGAGCTTAGTGTTAGAATACAATCGGCTCACTTATTATAAGCCTGCCCATGTCTATCTTCTCCTCTCCTTCTATCAATTGTATTTACTTATCATAAGCCCGTTGTTATGCGGCCCATGTTTATCTTCTCCTTTCTATCGTACAACTCAGCCCACTACCGTCGTACTCTTCTTTATTGACCAATCACTTAACATATTGTTAAGTTCACAATTAATAATAAAACAGGATTATCACATTTCTTAGTTTCCAAAGGTATCAAGAACAACCGGAGTTTAGAATGTGATCATTTTCATCGTCTTCTTCGTTCTCCTTCGACCATGTGCCACGTGAAACCACATTTCTTCGGCAGAAGACATGGGCGATGAGGAAGAACATGTTCAAATTGAAAATCCAAAAGGCAACAAGAAAAAAATTGGAACATCTGCGGGTGAATCAGCCGTAAAAGAGAAGGACAAAATTTAGTCCCGACACCCTCTTGGCTCACAAATTCAACGGGATGGATTTCGCTACCTGGCAGATCACTTAACATTGTTAAGTTTACAATTAATAATAAAATGAGGATTATCACATTTATTAGTATTCTCACTTAGTGGCACTTGAGCTTCCACAGGTATTGCCCTTTAATGGTGCCACTTCCGCCATCTACCAAAACCATCGTCTTCGTATGTTTCAGCAAACAAGATGCAAAAGTCGTATTAAGCCCACGGCCCACGACACCGGTTTGACCAAAATAGAGACTTAGGCCCATTTACTTTATTTGTATCTGGTTTACTTAAAAGTCCATTGTACATACTGATATAATTACTGCTACAGCACTCTGTATTCATTGAGTGTTTCATAATACAAAACATAAATATTGTCGGCTGCGTACCCTCCTATAACTCTACTATGGTATCAGAGCTGCAATGAGCGTTTTTTGCTCTATTTTTTCTTCTTAAGCTTCGATCCGATCATGGCGGCAAGTCCATCTGCATCAGCAGGTTCGTCTGCATCTTCAGGGTCTACAGCCCTAGGATCTCAATCTCCCTCAGTTCCGGAAATTGGAGGAGTCATTTCTGGTTCATCGACCTTTTCATTCCCTTCATTGATCTCTTCAGCCTACAATTTCATCAAGCTCACCTCAGGTAATTACCTAATCTGGAAGAAACAAATTGAGCCCTCTCTTCGTGGTCTTTGGCGTTATAGATGGCTCCCTTCCTCGGCCAGCACAAACAAATCCAAACGGTAGTGTTCGTCTTGAGTTTTATAAATGGAAACAGTTAGATCAGTTAGTCATGTCTATTCTCACGGCATCTCTTTCTGAAACTGTTGTGTGTCAAATTCTGGGCTGTGATACAGCCGCCTCAGTTTGGTCTCATATTACTAAAATGTATACCCATCAGAATGAGGCAAGAATTATGCAAACTAAGAACTCTCTCATGGATCTCAAAAAGGGATCAGACACTATCACAAATTACTACAATAAAGCTCAAACCCTAGCTACCTCTCTTGCTGCAGCTGGGTGTCAGAGTTTACAGGGGTAAAATTCCTTGAGCCTTAACTCCACTACCCTTAGTTACCCACACAAACAGCAACAATCAGATGTATACATGTAAGCAGCCCGCATATCTAGGAAGCCCAGTGAGATCCAATAATCAAGCGGGTTCCATCCTAAAACCAATTGACAATAGGTTAGAGCTGCTCAAAATCTGTTCGGTCCGACAATCCGGTCCGGCCCGGTAGGCCCAAATCCGACGGGCTGTCCGGGCAGGCTTGGACAAAAAAATAAGCCCGAATAAAAAACCGGGTCGGGCCGCGGCAAATTTTCAAACCCGTAGGCCGAGCCCGTCTGGCCCGGTTTTCAATATTATTTATTATTTTTTAAATATATATATAAAATAATGTATATATGTCTTATTTATTTTATATAATACATATATCAAAATTATATTTAATATACATACAATATAAAATTTTACTCAAATTTATATATATAATAGTGATTTTGAAATTAAATATATATTTTTTTAATTTAAAGAATAAAATAAGTAAATAACCGGGCCGGGCACGGGCAGAGCTGAAAAAAACCGGGTCTAGCCCGGCCCGGCCCGAAGATATAAAAAACCGGCTCGGTCTCCATGAGTAGGCCCGACGGGCCCAAAAATCTCCCTGGCCCGGCCCGTCCGCCCGGATGATCACCTCTACAATAGGTGGAGTAGCCCTCTTAATTATTAAGCATTCAGTTTTCTACAGCTCACACGTGCAATGCACTAACAATACACACCAAAAAGGAAAGGGAAACAAGGTTACAGAGGTAAGAATGACAATTACAGAGGCCGGAGAAAGAGGTAGATCCTCAAATCAAAGCTATTCCAAAGGCTTCTTCAATCAACTTTCTGGTAAACCAGACCCCGTCCTATTTGTCAAGTTTCTTAATTATTAAGCATTCAGTTTTCTACAAGCTCACACGTGCAATGCACTAACAATACACACCAAAAAGGAAAGGGAAACGGGGTTACAGAGGTAAGAATGACAATTACAGAGGCCAGAGAAAGAGGTAAATCCTCAAATCAAAGCTATTCCAAAGGCTCCTTCAATCAACTTTCTGGTAAAGCAGACCCTGTCCTATTTGTCAAGTTTTTGACAAACCTGGCAACTCTGCCAAGAACTGCTGGCACTATTCAACCTGACCCCGTGCAAGGTGAAGTTGAATGTTCATCATCTCCTTCCAGAACCCAAGTTTGCATCTCTCCCTCACTATCACACTCACTCGCTCATCTGCCAACATTGAGCATCAATATTGTTTCAACTTTTTCAAGTCATGACTTGTAACTTGAGAACTTATACCATCTGTAGGCCGCGTGTATTAATTGACTGATTTCGCTCAACGGATAGTGTAACTCGCCGCTAGTGCAATCGTCAAATGCATCGTCTTAATTGGGTTTCTTGTTGACTTCGAAAGAGAGTAATCTCACGATAGAAAAAATGATTGACTAATATGTGAACGGTAATAATACTGGAATGTAGGGCATCGTTATCACCCCAGCAAGCTCAACAACGGGACGAAGGTGAAGCTTGGATCGAAGTTGGGAGACACGTTCTTTTCGAAGTGCATTTTTAAATATATCAGCAATCTGATCGATGGTGGAGCTGATGGAGTGGGAAGGGGCAGCAGACTTGTTTGACGATTGTGTTCATCCTCGAGACGGGCTTCTTTGAAGAAGTAAGCCGACCAGGTCATCAACAGTGAGATCTTCTGTTTTCATCATAAAAGCAGCGGTGAAGGAACCATAAGATGAATCAAGACCCGCGAGAATTTTGTCATTGAGATATTCATCAGAAATGGCATTGTCCTTTTCAGCCAACGCATCAGCAATAGTGTGTTTCTTTTCGATGTACTCCATCATGGTAAGTGATCCTTTGGTTAAGGATTGGAGTTGAGATTTCATGGCCATCCTGCGGGCACGAGTTGTGAGCTTGATAGGTACGACCGATGGCAAGCCAGGCCATTTGGGAGGAGGTAGAGCGGGCAACTAGCGCAAGGGCGCGTTCTGACCAGTGTGGATTTTATTCAAAGGAGAACAAATCGATCACATTTCTTCCATTGAGTGTATTCAGGATTGGGAGCGGCAACACCGTCAACAGGATCAAGAAGTTTGGCAGGGGTTTTGGGTCAAGAATGTGAGATTCTAGTTCTAAGGTTTTCAAAGCTGAGATGACATTAGTCCGCCAAAGGGAGTAGTTATCACGATCTAATTTGATGCTTATGGAAGGTATCTGAAAATTGAGAGAGGATGTGTTAATGGTGGTTGTTGATGTGGCAGTGGCCAGTAGCTGTTGATTGGTGGGAGTAGTCATTGTGAGGCTTGAAGTCAAACCAATGGGCTGTTGATAATTATTTTTGGAAGCAGTAGAACAAATGTGAACATACTTTGTAAAGACTAATGCGAAGGGTTGAATATCTATTCAACGATTGAAAAACAGAACGGAAGGATGGCTTTTTTTGTGGAATGCTGGAAAAAAAATGAGATTAGAAAAAACAAAAGAGTGAATTGATAAGGAAACTCCCCAATTATGTCGGCGCCGAAAGTTGATGATGGAGGGCTTGCGGTGCGGCTGATGTTGAGGGTGTGGGCTAGCAGACCAGGCTCGGACCACTGTTGTGCGTGAAGGCCACGTCAGGTGGGAATTGAGCAATTGATAAGTTGTTGTTGGTGCCGGGAGTTGCACGTCCGTGACCTCTACCACGAGTGCGGTACTGGAGCGATTATTTTAGGAAGGAACAGGGTAATGGAAGAAGAATAAAAAAATCGCTGGCCTGCTTCTTTGTGCTGCTATGGACATTTGTGACGCTTGAGAATGGAAGTTTGAGAGCGTCAGAGTGTGACGTACAGAAGAAAAAAATCACCGTGACTGTGATACCATGAAAGAGAGTAATCTCACGATAGAAAAAATGATTGACTAATATGTGAACGGTAATAATACTGGAATGTAGGGCGTCGTTATCACTCGAGTTCCATTGTACATCTAAAGAAACAAAACCTTTCATTTTCTTATTTTCCTATACTTCCGAAATCAATGAATGGTTTGTCTACTTGTACATGTGTGCATAATAAACCTACGCAGAACTGGATAGCGCTAGGGAGGAGCATACTCCTACGCCGCATTAAAGAGGCTGGACAGAATATGGAAGTCTTTATTTCATCAATGTAACTTCTGTATAAAATTCTCCAGGTTATGCAAGGAGCATATGAATGATAATATCAGAAGTAACATAATGATCTGGAGTCATTGTCTGTGCTGCCTTTTTGAAGATAAATTTTTTAATTAAATTGTCATGTCATGTTGCTGCCTGAGAGGGGAAGAAAAGAAATAAGTTTACCTTGATGCCTCATTGCTGACAAAAAATATTGAGTGTTCTGCCTCTGTGTGCCAAATAGTCGTGCTTATTTTAGAATACTTATTCCTAAGACTAAACGATTCCTTCTGAAGTGAATAGACTGGCTCAATCTGATGCCTACTATTCTCTTTGTCATGCTGTATCGTCTATTGCCTCTGTAAACATTTGTAACTATGAATATACCTCAGATTGTATTATATTGATTGTAATAGTACTGATTACAAGAGTAGTATATATAGGCACTATAAGAGTATTCTAGAACAGTAACTAGATGAGTAAATGGACTAAGTAAATATTGGGCTTTATTCTACTAGTAATGGGCCCAAACAATGTCTCAGCCTAATAACAATATCTCAGTCTAATATCCTCCCGCGATCCAAGCTGCTGTGCAACGGGAGTTCGGAGCGCACCCGCAGAAACACAGAGGGCGAGAGTGGCTTGGTCAAGACGTCGGTGAGTTGGTCCTCCGACGGGATATGCTCAACGCGGCGAGTTGCCCTAATTCCTTCAATAGTTGTAAAATCCATGAAGCTTCGGCTGTAGCAGTAGATAGCGCCTTGTATTCAGCCTCGTAGTTGATTTTTAGCAACCGTCTTCTGTTTTTTTGAACTCCAGGACACCATGTGCGGGCCAAGGAAGATACAAAACCCAAACGTAGAGCGACGATCGACTGACGAACCAGCCCAGTCTGCGTCAGCGAAGATGGTGAGAGAGTCAAGAGGAGCTACCGGGTAGAAAACACCAAGCTGCGGGAATGATTCAGGTATCTCAAAATTCTCTTCACTGCAGTCCAATGTATTTGTTGAGGGCGGTGCATATACTGACAGACTCTATTGACTGCAAAATGTATATCAGGTCGGGTTATAGCAAGATATTGTAAAGACCCGACAATACTTCTGTATTGTGTAATGTCCTCAAATAGAGGCGAATCTGAGTGATCCAGAGAAACCGTAGGTGTGATTGGTGTAGAGCTAGGTTTAGATGAGAGCATGTTTGCTTTAGTCAAGAGATCAGTGATATACTTCTCCTGTGTGAGAAGAATTCCTTTAGGGCTTCTGTAGACAGAAATACCCAGAAAATAGGAAATATCCCCTAGATCTTTGACTGGAAACCGTAGCTGGAGCTGCTCCTTTAATTTAGACAGAAGTCTCATAGAAGAAGCAGTTAGAAGTATATCATCCACATAAATCAGCATATAAACAGTGTCTTTCCCTTGAGAAAAGATAAACAGAGAGCTGTCTGTAGTAGACTTGTGAAAACCAATTTGCAGTAAGTATGAACTCAAGGTAGAGTACCAAGCTCTTGGCGACTGTTTCAAACCATAGAGTGCTTTCTTGAGTTGGCACACATGATTAGGATAAAGCTTGCGCTTAAAACCAGGGGGTTGTTTAACAAACACAGCCTCCTCCAACTCTCCATTTAGGAAAGCATTCTGAATATCCAGATGCTGAATAGGCCACTTAAAGCAACAGCAATGGAAATAACTGTTCTGATTTGTTTTATCTTAACACAGACTAGGTGTCAAAGTAATCAAGTCCTTCTGTTTAGTTAAACCCCTGGGCTACCAGCCTGGCTTTTCTTCTTTCAATTGACCCATCTGAATTCTTTTTGGTTTTAAGAATCCATTTCACTCCTAAAACATTCATGTTTGGTGTAGGAGGAACCAGAACCCAATTTTTTGTATTCAGTAAAGCCTGATACTCTTTCTGAATAGCCTCTTTCCATTCTGCATACTTTTGTGCTTCTGTAAAGCTAGGTTCTTCTGGAACTAGGGCAGTGGTGTTACACCATGGGACAGTACCATCTGTACGAACCAGAGGCTTGTGAACATTTGCACGTGCCCTAGTAATCATGGGATGTGCTGGAGGTGTTTCTGGAGGTGTGTTTGAGGAAGATGATGAGGGAGAAGTGGTTACAGGAGATGGAAGGGTAGGGGATGGTGAGGTAGAGACTGATAAAGGCCTTGAGGGAGTAGGCAAGAGAGGAGCAGAGATGGATGGTGATAAAGTAGGGCTAGGGATGATAACAGGGACAAGACTGGGGGTAGAAGTAGATTTTGGTGGGACATTTGGTGTAGTGGATATGGGCTCAAGAAAGGGAAATTGTTCTTCATTGAAAAGCACATCCCTGTTGATGTAGAGTTTCTGAGTAGCAATGCAGTAACATAAATATCCCTGATGTGTAGCAGAGTATCCCAATAAAACACACTTCTGGAATCTGTAGGCTAGCTTATGAGATTGGTGAGGTCGGAGGTTAGGCCAACAAGTGCAGCTAAAAACCCTTAAGAACAAATAATCGGGTGGTTTGGAAAAGAGACACTCATAGGGCGTTTTGAGTTTTAATATTCTGGTTGGAGTTCTATTTGATAGATAAACTGTTGTTTTCACTGCATAACTCCAGAACTTAAAGGGTAAGCCTCAGTGTGAGAGAAGAGTAAGAGCTTTGTCCATGATAAATCTGTTCCTGACTTCAACTGTCCCATTCTGTTGATGGGAATAGGGACAGGAAAACCTGTGATGAATACCTTTTGACCACACCAAATCAGATAATCCAATAAATTCTCCTCCTCCATCAGTCTGTATACTTTTGACACAAGTTTTGAACTGAGTTTCAACCAACTTCAGAAAGGTTTCAAAAATAAGCTTGACATCTGATTTATTAGTCATAGGATAGATCCACATATACTTGGAGCAATCATCAACAATTAATAGGAAAAATTTGTATCCATCCATTGATGTAATATATGCTGGTCCCCAAACATCCATGTATAACAGATCAAAAACAGATGTTGAAATGGTAGGACTAGTATAATGAGGTTGGGCATGTATTTTCCCTTCACAACAGTTGTCACAAAATTCAGAAAATTTGGGGTTTGTGGAGGGTAAATGGTAGTCACACAGGACTTTATTTGTACTAAAAGAAGATGGATGA
Organism: Limonium bicolor; assembly: GCA_023374045.1. NCBI lineage: Eukaryota > Viridiplantae > Streptophyta > Magnoliopsida > Caryophyllales > Plumbaginaceae > Limonium > Limonium bicolor. Next base: position 39,762,279 of record CM041779.1, on the reverse strand, counting down.
CCGAGTCTCTTATGCCAAACAGTGGAGGATGCCTTGGTTCCAGGTAGCAAACTGGTAGCAGAAGCTTGAGGACTGAGCTTCTGAGGTAGAGCATAAACCCCTTTCTTAACTGGTCCTTGTAGAAGTGTTTTCCTGGATGTAAGATCCTTCACAGCAAAGCCATTGGCATAAAATTCAACAAACACATTATTATCATGGCATAACTGACGCACAGATATTAAGTGTTTGTTTAAATATGGAGAGTGATAGATCTGATGCAGTAGTAGATTACCAGAAGAGTGAGAGATAGATCCAGAACCTTGGTGAGAAATCGGTAAACTTGAGCCATCTCCTAGGGAGATAGTGTCATGACCTGAATACTCAGATGATCCAAGGTTAAGTCTAGCTAAATCACCAGTGAAGTGGTGTGTAGCTGTAGTATCTGGAAGCCAGTCATTCTGATAATAGTTTCCATGAGTATGACTAGTGGCATTAGCAGAGAAAGAAGGGGGGGGAGCAGGCTGATAAGTTTGATTAAATCTGTGATAGCAAACACCAGCCACATGCCCCTTTTTCTGGCATATTTGACAAGTAGGTCTATTATCAGGTGCACCATTGAAATAAGTGCCACGACCTCCTTTATAGCTTCCTTTTCCACGGCCTCCTCTACCAGATCCACGGCCTCTTCCTCCCCTGCCTCTGTTATTATTTCCTCCTGAATAGTTTGTCTCAGTGACATTTAGACAAACACTTTCAGTGACAGATTTCTGAGATTGTGCCAGGATATCCTCATAGATGAGCAGAAAGTTGTAGATTTGTTGTGGTGTACAGATCTCAGTTCTAGTTAGGATATTGGTAACCACAGCCTCATAATCCTTAGGTAATCCACGTAGGATATAGGATTGAAACTCTCTGTCACTAACTTTATGACCAGTAACAGCAAGAGATGATGCCAAATTCCTTGCTCGATTATAGTAAGCAGTGACATCTTCATCAGATTTCTTAGAGAGACTAGAGATCTGAAGGTGTAGTTGTCCTAAATGTGCAGCAGTTTGACTGGAGAAAGAAGTATGTAACTCAGTCCATACATCAGCAGAGGTAGGAAGATCTATTACCTGACTGGCGATCTCCTCTGTGAGAGAGATCAGAAGGATAGAGAGCACCAACTGATCCTGTTGAATCCATCGGAGATAGTTTGGATTGATCTGATTGTCTAGCACTTGAGCTGGACAAGGATAGCTTGAATCCACGTACTTGTGCAAGTCATTGCCTCTTAGGAAAGGCATCAGCATACCTTTCCAGATTCTGAAATTTGTTTGAGTTAATTTTACTAAATTTGCTGCTGCTGACATTAGAGACTGATTGCTTTGTGGTGTTGTGGTAACCGCAGGTGATGAAGCAGGAGTGGGAGATGGTGTTTTGCCATCGGATTTTGGTGTTTCTCCAACGGATCCAGACAAGAGATCATCATCAGAGGCCATTGTTTAGAGACGAAGATAGAATGAAAGAGGAATGGGATCGAGGGCGGGAGATTTAAGTGAGAGTTTCTGATCAAGATCTAGATCTGAAACAAAGAGCTCCCATTGTAGCTCTGATACCATGTAAACATTTGTAACTATGAATATACCTCAGATTGTATTATATTGATTGTAATAGTACTGATTACAAGAGTAGTATATATAGGCACTATAAGAGTATTCTAGAACAGTAACTAGACTGAGTAAATGGACTAAGTAATATATTGGGCTTTATTCTACTAGTAATGGGCCCAAACAATGTCTCAGCCTAATAACAATATCTCAGTCTAATAGCCTCTGCATGTAGAATAGATGTGGATTTGAAGGGAAAGGTGAGATTTGGGTTGAAGACATTCTTAACCTTGGCGTCTCGTAAGTCATCTTTTGAATCATTTGGCTATGTAGATACTTCTTTTTATTCTTGGGTGTAATTATGTTGGTGGCAGAGCCATTTTTATTGGACAATTAGGTCTTGATTAGCAATAATTGCTATTTAGACATAAAAATCTTCCTTCTGGATTCATTTTTGTTTTTGTATGTGGCTGTGTTGGAGGGCGTGTGCATAGTGTATGCTTTATAAGTTCGGACAATACCTGGAAAATTCTAGTTCAGTCAGATTCACAAGGGAGTATGTCGAAGTGACATACTAAAATGGTGTCTACAACCAGCTAAAGGTCTCATTTGTCTGTTTTTCCTATAACAGTTGTAGCTTAAATAGCAGCAACACATAAATGGAGGCTGTGCTGTTAAATACAGGACTGAAATTGAGCAGTATAGAGTGGTAATCCTGTCTTCAATCTAGCAAATGATCATAGGCAGTGGTACATCTGAAAAGATGGAAGAAAGGATATCATGTGTCGGTTCAGTTCTCGTGATATATAAAACTTTAACTCAATTACCTTCCTTGATTCCTTTTCATGCCCTACCTGCAACCCACACTAAACCCATGGGAATCTTTTTTTTTTTTTCCGCACATTTGACACTGTATGCCAAATTACTTTTTATGAGAAGGCTGTAAATTTACTTTATCATCTTTTGTCAATTGAGGAAGTAATCTGGTCAGTCTCACATCTATCTTATTTTTCCTTGTAATATCTGGCAGGCCTAAAGCTGATTGAGATAGTGAAGAAACGCTTCTTTTCCCTTGGCGGTGTCATCTTTAAGGGTTGCAGTGTTTCCAGCATGTCCATATACGATGATTCAGCCGTAAAATTTTTGATATTCTACCATGTAGTCATTGCATGTTGAATTAAAATGAAAATCAATGGATATATACTGATTCAATCATGACCACCGAAAGTTCATAGATTGTAATGCAAGTTTATTAACCTTTCTAGTTTTATTCCAATTATTTCCAATAACATCGTCTGTGCTGCATATGAGTCACTTTCCTAATCTTTCTGCTTAGGTACTGGAAGTTTCTGGAGACAAGGTCCTGTCATCACGTCTCATCATTTTTAAAATATCAGATGCTTTGGTTTACTTCAACTCTATTCTCATTTTTTTCCCTCGTAACTCTCCTTTATAATTTACTCCATTTTTTTGTGAAAGTAGGATGATCTATTTTTTCTTTCTTTCGTGCGTTTGGAGCTAAAAGCATCATCCTTTCCAAACATGGGAGTTGTTTATTATCTTAGAATTTGGAGCTAAAAACATATATTGTTTTATATAAATGAAAACTTGTTTAAAAATTATATAATATAAAGAATGTTATAAAATGTTGTATTAAATATAACAGTTTTTCAATATGAAAAATGAGAAACCTCTTTCTCAAAGACAATAAAAAATAAATTATAGAGCTCTTTTTTTCTTTACCCTAAACAAACAGGCAAACGCCAAAGCAATCCTTTTTCTCATCTGTTACCCCAAAAAAAAAAGGAGATCGTCCCAAAACCATTCTTTCATCTAAACAAGAGCTTTGAAGATGATGAGTGTACTACTATTTTGATTTGAGTGTACTACCTACTGTTATTGATTTTGTGGATGCTTTTGATGTCTTTATTAATTATGTTTTGTTTTGAAAATTGCATTTTAGGACCTATCCGAACGTCCGTCCGGACATCAATGTTCGGACAGGCGCCGAGAGGTTATACTGAATTCGTTGTTTTGGGTATGTCCGAACATCTGTCTGGACATCGATGTTCGGACAGCATGCGAGGACGTTTCCAACTTATAAGTTTTGACTTATGTCCGAACTTATAAGTTTGGACCAATGTTCGGACCACATAAGGAATTTTTCAGAACTTGTGTCTGAACTTACATGTTCGGACACATGTTCGGACTGCTTGTTTTAAAACTCTCGACTTGTGTCCGAACATCAATGTCCGGACACAAGTTCGGACGCTTTGGTTCTCTGATTTTCTAACTCTCGACTTGTGTCTGAACATCGATGTCCGGACACAAGCTCGGACGCATGGGTTTTCATAGACTATTTCTTCTCGGCTTGTGTCTGAACGTCAGACGTCCGGACACAAGGTTGGACCAGACTTGTTTTGCACTTTTAAGACTCGTTTGATGTCCGTTTTTGGTTCCGTTTACGTCGTTAGATTTGTGTTTTCGTAAGCTTTTATTTAAGGTAAAATCCAGGGTGTTACACGTTGTGATGGCAAGAGATAGCTATCCATAAAGTGTAAATACAATACTAAGTCCGAATCTAGTGAGCAGTTAAATTCCTAAAATCTTATACAATCGTAACACAATCTGAAACAGTTCCAAAAGTAAGGTAGTAAGGTATACTGCTAACTACCTCCAAAAATAGCCCGCACCCCGGCTTCGATCTCGATCAAGCCCTTGTAATATGTTTGTCATAAAGGTTCAGCACAACCGTGAAATATGCTAAGGTGTAATCTTTATGAACCCTTAAACTCCTTAAGTTATTTAGCCGAGTTATCATGCAGTTCATTTACATGTTGTTCCGTTTTATAGTTATATAATAACAACGGTAAAAGCAGTAAGTCAACATCTGACAGTTCATCCAAAATAACACATACACTTCCACATGTAATCATGCATGCAAGCAGAATAATAACGAGTGCGTAAGATAACGATACGGGTATTGTATCATTCGAATGGTCCTCGTTTATTCGGCCTTCAAGGCCCTTTGGTTCGTTATCCATTACAAAAGTTATTTGAGTCTCGTACTAATGATTTGGTAATGTCTAATTGTTCCATTCACTTATTTCTTAATCATTGACAGTTGTCATGTTAGAAGACGACATGTCCTTAACCATTTACTTACCCTATTAGATGGCGGGTTGCCAAAGGCAGTAGCCGTCCCCAACTGTAGGGCATCTGATTCCTTCTTATTCACTATTAGATGGTGGGTTACCAAAGGTCAAAGCTGTACCCAATAGCAAAGCATCTGTCCAACGATCAGTCTGATCTATTGGAATATAATATACGAGTGGACCTGTAACAGTCATCCGCTCTATTGTGATCACTATGCGCAACCAGGATTCCCTGGATTTCTCCTCATATACGATTCCTTTCACCATGTGATTAAGTTCTCCTAATCATCTTACATAAGATCTTTTCTTAGGTTATAGCAAATATATTATCAATGAAGTTGCCTTTTAGGTCTTACACATTACCTAGAAGTCATCTAGGTCATTTTCATATCCGAATACATTGTGCTCATGAGAATGGTATTACCGTTTCTCTAACTAAGTTAATTACTTAGAATGACTAAGGATAATGTGGTGTATCTTGTTAGTCATATGTGAGCATTATTTCCTTAACCAGTAATCGTAACTCAATTCTAGTACGTATTAATATTGCCTTAGTCCGATAGACGTTCGCACACAATTAATAAATGCGAGATAGTCAGGCAATTAAATCATATAGGCATATCAACATAAATGCACACATATCAATCTTAGCAAGCAATCACACAAATGTCCGAACCCAAGGAAATCCTTAGGAACATTCGGACCACACAATAACATACTGTTCACCAGGTAGGAGACGCTACGTGTGATCCTCGATCTCGTCCTCTAAATCTCTAGTTTTGGAATACAAGACTAAGTATTAGCTCTCTATAATATCAAACCATGTTGGTATCCCGTATAGTCACTAATCCTCTTGTATTTACCCCGTGATTGATTATTGTTATTGTTCGGGTTTTAACTCACGGTCGGGATTAGTTGATCTTTTTATTATAATATTAGCTAACATGTTGTATTCTCTTACAACATATTCTCTAATTCTCACATATATCATCCCTTTTATTCGAGGGTATATATATCCATATATTATATATATATACACACATATACATTCATATAGTTATTGTTACTATATGTTATTTGTTAATTGATCTTTAGGTATTGTTAAATTTTGACATCTAAATTTCTCATCTAACTTATGAGTTGGTCAACTTGACCCTCTTGGTCAATTTGGTTGACTTGGTCAACATATACAATTCAATACTACTATAATTCATAATATAATTACTTGATATAATTCCATTATTTTATGTGAGTTACAAATTTCTCTAGTTTGTATCATTTTTACAAACTAATATTTAGATTTTATATCTAATGTTATAATATGGTTGGCAACCATATAATCATCACTCTTAATTTATTACATCCTCAACTTTAGTATATTATTATAACTCCTTATATATATTCATATTTTCCATATGAATTACAAAATTCTTATAATAAGTACTAACTTCATATAATAACATTATGACCATAGTTTAAATGCTTATATTATATTTCATTCCTAACTCCTTATAATTCTCGACATAGCACTATTTATTTAGTTATTACACTTTTCCCACAAATGTTATCTAAACTTACAATTGTATTATAAATCATACCTTATGACTCTAACTCCTTATTTATTTTATTCCAAAGTTCTAACCCCAAATCATTTTAATATTGTCGAACAGACCCAAGTATTATTCCTTAACTTTCACCCTATTTTCCTTAAATTACAAAGTGACCCATAGTTTTATAAACCTTACAATTTAATTCTTAATTCACTTCTCTTATAACCCTTCAATTTAATTCCAACTTTCAACCCAATTTCTAACAAATTACGAACAGTCCCCATATGGGTATGTTCTGATTTTTTACTCTTAACTTTCTAAAATTATATTTTTGACCCCTTACATTTTCTTAAGTTTACAAACAACTACTAATGTAAGTGCTAGCCAACCTTGTAGCGTGGTACTGTGGTAGGGATGAAGTTATTTGGAATGGTAACATACAAGGTTGTATTTTAAAACTATCTGATCAGTAATGAAAGATCTTGTTATGTGAGGAAAAAAAGGGTACTCAATTGTGAGTACTAGTAGATGATCGGCAGTAATGTATTGTATGTCTGATCATCGTGAGTTAAAACCCTCACTGTAGCAACGTATTTATACAGCCCTAGTATTCTAATGTAAAGTAGAACTGTAAAGGGGCTAAATACATAATGGGCTTATAATTTGTACAGAGACTGTTGGGCCTACAATACATGCCTTGGGCTACTACTCCCCCTCAAGTCCAAACGGGGTTTGACACAAAGGGAGTTTGGACTTGTTGTCAGTAAATCTAGTAGAAGTCAAACACTTCGTAAATATGTCTGCGGTCTGTAGGGAGGACGGCAAGAACACAACTTTTAGGGTTCCATTCTTCACCCTTTCTCGCACAAAGAAATAGTCAATCTCTATGTGCTTTGCTCTGCTATGGAGGACCGGGTTAGAAGAGAGGTAAAGCGCGCCCAAATTATCGCAATAGAGTGTGGGCGGCATAGGAAGATAGATCCCGAGTTCAGTGAAGAGTTGAAGAAGCCACAAGGCCTCAGAGGTTGCCGTCGCGATGGATTTGAATTCTGCCTCGGTGGATGATCGAGACACAGTGCGCTGTTTGCGCGAACACCAGGAGATGAGATGATCGCCGAGAAAAATGCAGAACCCCGTGGTGGATTTGCGATCGACCGGCGAGCCGGCCCAGTCGGCGTCGGCAAAAATTCGAAGGTCTCCCAGGGGCTTGGCTGCAAAGAACAGACCGACAGTGGAGGTAAGTTTGAGGTAACGTAACACGCGTTTTACCTCTTTCCAGTGAATAAGTTTGGGATTCTGCATATATTGACTGAGGCGATTGACTGTAAAATGTATATCGGGTCTTGTGAATGCTAGGTAGTGTAAACTACCCACTATGCTTCTGTAAAGGGTTTTGTCTGGGAATTGTGCTGAATCTGTGTGATCAAACTTGGAACTGTCAACCATAGGGGTAGGACTGGGTTTGCAATTTTGCATGTCAGCGCGTAGCAACAATTGCTGAATATAGCCAGTTTGGTTTAGGTGTAGCCCTTTTTCTGTGCGGTGAGCAGTGATACCCAGAAATTGGTGTAGGTCACCGAGATCCTTAATGGGAAACTCAGTAGAGATAGCTTTGACCAATTGTTGCAATAAAACGAACTGGAGCCTGTAATCACAATATCATCCACATAAACCAAAATAAACACTTTGTGTCCATCCTGAGCATAGACAAAGAGGGATGGGTCAGATTGAGTGGGTTGAAATCCTAGGTGAGTGAGGTAACCACTCAGACGAGCAAACCATGCCCGGGGAGATTGTTTGAGCCCATATAGGGCTATGTTTAAACGGCACACATGCTGAGGATGAGTGTGATCGATGAACCCCTTAGGTTGTCTTATGTAGACCTCTTCTTCCAGAAACCCGTGGAGGAAAGCATTATCAACATCGATTTGCCTTATAGGCCAGCCATTAGAAACTGCAATAGAGAGGACTAAGCGGATTGTTGAGACTTTCACGACAGGGCTGAAAGTCTCATTAAAATCGATACCTTCTGACTGGTTGTAACCCAAGGCCACAAGTCTAGCCTTTCTGCGTTCAAGGGACCCATCAGCCCTTCGTTTTGTTTTTAACACCCATTTAGTGCCCAGCAAATTCATGGAGGGTTGGTAAGGAACAAGTTCCCAAGTATTATTCTGCTGGAGAGCATTGTACTCAGCTTGAATGGCAGCCCTCCATTCTGGAAACAGAATAGCCTTAGAATAGGTGGGTTCTTCAGGGATGACAGTGGAGAGAGAAGTAGCATGTAGGTGGGTTGGTTGACACCAGTTTATAGTCCCATCTGTGCGTATGAGAGGTTTTAGGGAGTTTGTTTGAGACCGAGTAACCATAGGATGATGGGGAACAGGTGATGGGGAGGGAGATTGTTGTGTGGAAGAGGAAGTAGATGGCGAATCTGGTGTGGTGTGTGTGTCAGAAGACAAATCTGGTGTTGTTTGTGTGTCAGTAGACGAGGATGATGAGGGTGAGGGAGATGTGGCTATGGGCAGAGCTGATGTGTTTGGTGATATAGGAGCGTGAGGTAAAGCCGTGGGTGTATGGTCAGGAGGTGGGATTTGTAGTTGGATTACATGTGGAGCTGTAGAGGAAGATTGAGATTATGGGAGATTGTGAGCATAGGGAAAAGATGTTTCCTTGAACTGAACATCTCTAGAGATGAATATTCTCTTGGTAGAAGGGTGGTAGCAAAGGTAACCTGTGGAGTGAGAGTCATAACCAAGGAAGATGCATTCCTTGGTCCTAAAGGAGAGCTTATGCTGATTAAATGGGCGAAGATTGGGGAAGCAAGAACAGCCAAAAACTCTAAGGTGATGAAGGCTTGGGTGAGTTTTGTGGAGTTTGAAATATGGGGTCAGATTGGAAAGAGTTTTAGTAGGTGTGCGGTTGGTTAAATATGTAGCTGTTCGAAAGGCAAATGACCAAAAGGATAAAGGTAGAGAGGCTTGATAAAGGAGGCACAACCCTTTATTCACCAAGTGTTTAATCCTCCCCTCCACTGAGCCATTTTGTTGATGGGAATGGGGGCACGTAAATCTGTGAGCAATACCATGTTGCTGTGTAAAAGAGTGGAGACTTCTGAACTCTCCCCCTCTGTCAGTCTGAATAGACTTGATTTTCGTACTAAAACAGTATTAACCAAGTTGTAGAAAGTTGTAAACACAGATAGGACCTCTGATTTAAACTTTAAAGGAAATAACCACATGAAACCAGAGTAATCATCCACAACAAGCATGAAATAACTAAAACCATCAACTGAAGCATCATGAGCTGGTCCCCAAAGGTCCATAAAAACAAGGTCAAAACAGTTTGTGGATTTAGAGGGGATGGGTAGTGGGGAAGAGCTTGAGATTTCCCAGCACAGCACGCTGAGCAGAGCTCAATATTCACATGTTTAGTCACAGGAAGACTAAACTTATTCAATGTTAAACTAGTTATAGGCAAAGAGGGATGCCCCAGCCGCTGGTGCCAAATATTGCTAGGAGCAGCAATAGTGTAATGGAGCTGAGGAGTGGATGTAGTTGCTCTGGGGGAAAACAGTAGATTCCCTCTTTAACCTCCCCTCTGAGAAGAACCTTCTTGGTCACCAAATCCTTAAGAAGGAAATAATCAGCATAGAATTCAAAATAGACCAAGTTATCACGGCAGAATTGGTTAACAGAAATTAGTTGTTTCTGAAGAGATGGGCTGTGAATAACCTTGCGCAAAATAAAAGTGTTATCAGCAATAGAGAGAGAGGCAGTACCCTGATGTGTAATGGGAAGGTTGGATCCATCTCCCAAGGCAATGGTGTCAGTTCCTGAGTAATCTGAAGCTGCTAGGTTCAGCTTAGAAAAATCATGGGAGAAGTGGTTTGTAGCTGCAGTGTCGGGTAACCAATCAGAGGTAGTCACTCTCCCAGTAGCATTAGCACTAATACTAGCTGGAGGTTTAGGTTGGTAGGACTGATTGAAACGGTGGTAGCATTCCTTAGCAACATGTCCACGTTTCTCACAGATTTGGCACTTGGGCCTATTGTCTGGGGCTCCAGAGAACAGTTGAGACTGATTAGGTAGATTGGTGGTCTGATAAGTGGTGTACTGCTGGGAGTTATTTGAAGAACGCCCCCTACCTCTGTTAGAGGAATTACCTCGAGCACCTGAGGGGTGCGAGTGTATTGCTGTGTGCCTCTGTTTTTACCTTGCCCACCGTTGAAAGTAGCATTTAGAGATATAGGATTTGCACTAGTTTTCTGTTGCTGTTGCAACCAAGCTTCATTGGACAGCAGATAATTCAGAAGTTGACTGGGATTACACACCTCATTTCGTGTGAAGATGTTGGAGACAGTAGCTCCATAGTCACTAGGCAAACCCTTAAGCAAGTAGCACTGAAATTCATGATCTGTAACTATGTGGCCAACAATAGCAAGAGAATCTGTGAGAAATCTTGCTCTATTGTAATATGAATTAATATCTTCATTCTCCTTTTTCTCCAGTGTGGCTATTTGAAGTAACAAATTACTTATCTGAGCATTATTTTTTGCAGCAAAGGTATCTTGAATATAACTCCACACCTTGGCAGATGGTTCCAGGTTAATCACCTGAGGAACGATGTACTCACTCAAGGAGGTGAGAATAATGGCCATAACCATATGATCCTGCTGGATCCATCGGGAGTACTCAGGGTTCACGGCCCCATTCAGGTGAGAATCAGGACATCTATGACTGCCATCCACGAACTTATATAAATCATTGCCCATGAGAAAGTGCTTGAGCATACCTTTCCATATCATGAAGTTATCCTTTATGAGCTTCACCAAGTTAGCTGCTGCTGATATAATTGATTGTGAACTTGGTGCAGTTGAAGCAGAAGCGGTGTGGCTCTCTGGATTTGGAGTAGCGCCGGTAACAACAGGTGGAGAATTACCAGTGACACTTCCTGGTGTATGAGGGTTCTCCATGATAGGCGATGAGAAGAAATGCCTAATATGGCTCTGATACCATACTAGTAGATGATCGGCAGTAATGTATTGTATGTCTGATCATCGTGAGTGAAAACCCTCACTGTAGCAACGTATTTATACAGCCCTAGTATTCTAATGTAAAGTAGAACTGTAAAGGGGCTAAATACATAATGGGCTTATAATTTGTACAGAGACTGTTGGGCCTACAATACATGCCTTGGGCTACTAGTGAGGAAGATCCGTTTCTACTTAGTTTAGTTAATCTTTTCCATTGTCATGCTCTTGTTGCAACAGGCTTCACTATTAGCAAGCAGACAAAAGTTTGTATATTTTCGTATTATGAATGAAAGTCTCAATTTATCATAAAAACAAATTGCAACCCCATTTGTAGAAAAACAAAAGCCTTCTCATCAACGAAACTTGAAAATGTGCAAGTAAAATAGCAACACTTGAGTTGTCCATCTTTTAGATAATGAACGAATACATAACGCGTTGTATCAACCAAACTCTCACTTAAATAGGCTACATGGCACTACATCTACAATCACTCCCAACTATTCGATCCAGAATCCAACCACACTTTGTATTTCTCGATTGGGGAGATGGAATAAAAAAAAACATTACAATTGAATGTCTATATACGGTTACATAAACAAACATCAAACATATTCAAACACGTAACCACATCACCACTGAACAATCAGATAAGAATAACCTGTCATTCAGTCGACTAAAGGAGCCTAAGATGAGCTGAGTCATTCAGTCTCTTGATTTGCCACCCTGTTTTCCATGAATGCTGCAAAACAGTAACCGAAGAATCCTCAACACAGATCTTGTGAGACATCACTGGGCTGCAACCAAGAAGCCCTGTTAATGTACATTTGATTGGAATTGCATGAGTGAAGACCCCATAACAATTCAACGCACCACCCCTCGCATTAAGGTCATTGTTCAGGGAATTCAGTCGACTCAATCCGTGTGGAGACATTTCCTCTTCAGGGTAGTGATTTTCACCGTCTTTTTGGTCATTAGTTGCAACCTTTTTTACCGGATTTCTTCCTCGACAACTGTCGATGCCTTTGGAGCAAATCCCACTGGTTTGGAGACTGGGGATAAGAGGGCCCATCTCTGTCCTGAATTGAACTTGAGTATGGGTGTGAACTTGGTTGGGGAAATGCATCGGAGTTGTTTTGGGGGGATAGGGAAGGGATATCACATTTGAGCTTATCCGGGAGACCCAGAAGGGTCCCGTTGAGGAACTGGACCATTCGAAACTCCACCTCTCTGAGGGATTCCCCACAAGGTGGGTAGAAATCAGGTTGGAGTCTTTCAATCAAGGCAAGCGTCTCAGGAGTGAGGATTTCTGATCGGAGCTGTCCTTCCCATTTGCCCTGGCTCATATCAGTGAGTGCTTCAGATGACTGGATCTGCTGCTCCAAGAAGTTCATCTCCTGTAAATGAGGGGGCGAAGGTGGTATTTTAGTTTAGTGTTATTATCATAGATATGTAAAGAAGAGTATCCAAGTAAGAAACCACCCCCCCCCCCCCCCCCCCCTAGTAAATTGGTCGACACTAGCCATGAAGCGAAATGCACCCAGAAAATGACATAGTGATTAATTCCATTGCTGTTGATTTATATCTTAGACTTCATCCGATAACTGCAGCAACAGAATCTGGAGTGAGAATTAAGGAGAGACCAGGCACTATATTGATGGTGAATCTTATATGATTTGTTTATGAAGTTTAACCCCCCCCCCCCCCCCCCCCCCCAATGCCCATCTTATATCTATTCGACCTAGCTAATACTTCCCCAGCTCCCCTTATTAAGCAGCCAAGGTCAGTTTATATATCCTACCCCTCATTCAACTATTACTCGAAATACACTCATGCTTGAAAGACAAGTGTCAAGTTATATACAACTTTTATATAATAGTGTCTTCATAAGATGGCAAGCCTCCCAAGGCTTTCTTTTTTCTAACTATATATTAGCTTCATCAGTTCACATTATTGATGATAACACCATTCTTCCAGAATGCATTGAAGTGGCAAGAAGAGCTATTTCTTTAGCATAAATCTATAGATGTATATTAACTGTAGCAAACAAAACAGATGTTATTTCATTTTCAAAAAAAGGCAAAGTCTCATCTCATTTACCATTGTTATTTAAACAAAAAGAGCAATGCTCCAATTTTATCTGTCATTTTTTTTCCATGGGCAACTCATTGTATAGACGAGCAATATGAATCCGGTATACTTCCATGGTCAACTCTGTAAGTCCCCAGGACACCTAAATGTGCAAGGCTAGGCGCCAAGTAATTCCATTTTGTGGGTCTTGGCAGTGAGAGGGGAAAGGCATATGAAGCCTAGCCTAAGTACCTACGAGGTTTAATCCCAGACCATTCACAGGGAAATTGCCAACTGCTATCTTATTCTCTGTTATGACCTCAACATTATATTTAGAAGACACTAGCGAAATTGTGTGACCAATAGCTGACAAGGGATATAAAAAAGTCCCTTAATGCAAGAAGGGTTGATTCTCAGTTTAAGGAAGCAATACTACACAGGACAAGAAGATCATCTGGAGAGAATCAATATCAAGAATTGAAAAGGACCAGTAAGCACATCCTGATACTACAGCAGAGTTTATACGCACTTTAGACAAAGAGGCACAAGATAGTACTAAAGAGAATAAAGCTCAATGAAAGACAGAATGAGAATACTCACCCCCCCCCCACCCCCCCCCCCCCCCCCCCCTCAAGCGCCACAGCATGCAGCGCCCCTTCATAGTTAAGGTTTCTTAGACAGTCATGATACATCAAGCATATAAGTAAAGTCACTGACAAGCATACTCATCAAAATCGAGATTCTACTACAGACCTGCAAGATGAGAATGGTTGGAGTAGAAATGTAGAAACATCAGAATCACTTGAGTAGAAATGTAGAAACATCAGAATCACTTGAGTAGAAATGTAGAATCGAGATTTGAACAATATTGCTGACAAGTGACTAGTTGGACTAACATGAGATCTAGAACTAGACAGGATGTACTTTGGCAGCTACATTCAAGTAAGTTTCACTTCTTACCTCATCGATTAAATCCAGAACTTCAGAAACATATTTCAGATGTGTATATCTGGAAAGAGGACTCTCAGCAATTAGCGGCCTGTCTCCTAGGGTTGGGTACGGCATTCTAAATGCAGTTCAGAAGTCAAGAGCTAATTCATTTTCAGAGTTCGTTAAAGAAAACGATCCCAGTTTAGGGACGTAGGAGACTTCCACAGATAGGATGTAATAGAAGTTAGGTCAGAATCTCACAACTAAGTCGAGCAAGTAAATCCAATCTAATTCACATTAGTAGCGATGCACTGCAATCGATTTTCCCTTTTACTACCTTCCAAGACAATGCTTGCACCGATGTAAAGGAGCAGCATAATCCATGACAGGCACTTCGTCAAATATATATCCGCTTGTGCACGGTGAAAACAGCTTTCACTCACAAAAGGGTTTAACTGAACTTTATATGGCAGAAGTTTATCACATTACATATCAAGTGATCTACGGAACTACTACAATAAGCAAAGCATGTGTTGCAACAGCATCTTACTGGCAACCCGAATCAAATGCCAAAACCAATACTGATAACAATTTTAAAAGTAAAACCCGAAACAGCAGTGGCCAATCAATACCTGACAACCGAGATCGCAGTAGTCTGAGCTCGATCCAATGGGGAAGCATACACCGCATTGAACCTTACTCCTTGCGAGTTCAAAAAGACAGCCAAAGCTCTTGCTTGCCTCTTTCCATTACCGGTCAATCCGGCATCTGGGCACCGCCCGCTAATTAAATCAGCTTTAAGCTCATATCTGACTCCCCATGGTTGATCAAGTACACCTCCGTGACTGCTCGGTCATCATCAAGCGCCTCAGCGTACCTCCTCAACGAGAAATGGGATGGTGGCGGCGGAAGCGGGGGAGGTGCCAATACGTTGTAAGGGTCCCACACCTTGATTGAAGGACCGAGGCGGGGAGTACCGAGAGAAGAAAGCTGTGGAGATAAAGGCGATGCGGACGCGTAGCAGGGGAGCATCTCTGGCTCTTGCTGGAGAACCTTTTTCACCTCGGGCTCTCTTCCATTGGGCTCCTCTTCGTCATCCTCTTCTTCCTCGTCGTCTACAACTTGAATAGATTGATTTGAACCCATCAAGGTTCCGATATGCAACTGAGACTTGTAGATGAAAAATCAATGTTTGAACAGAATTTCCTTGGGGAGATAAGAATTATGCGGAGTTTTGAGCTTGCTATTGCAGATTGAACGGAAAGGGTGTCGTCGATCTGAAGGTATTCGACTATTAACGGGTGTAAAGGAGCGTTAGAATTCAACAAGCAAAGAATTGCGGCTTAAACTAGGAAACTGGATATGGCAGGCCCAATCTCTTTGGGGAGAGAATAGATGGGATCGGAAATGATTCCAGTGGAGATAGACTTATAGTAGAAGGGAGCGAGGCAGACAGGTCTGATGAAGTTCTTGTCTACCTTTTTGGATTCTTCCCTTGCAGCGTTAATAGTATTGCGCCGAGCCGTCGATCTGATCTTTAAGGTTGAAATGACACCGGAAAGGAGAGAATGAGTAAATCCAGCAAATCTACCTCGCGAAAAGGTTTTAGGGAAGGGGGCTCATTGCCGTCTCAGTCTGTGCCCGCGGTAGATTGCAATTAATGTCGGGATCCCATGTGACGAGGTTCAAACGCTTAATAATACTAATCCTTGGCTGTGGCTCGGGTGCTGCAAGGCACAGATGCAGTACTACTGCAAAGGAGGTTACACAAACTTGAAATGGACGTGAGATGACTTGCGGACGCACTTATTTTATTTTTGGCCATCGCGGACGTATATGAATATATAACTTTTATGTATATGTAGTTATGCCATCTCTTATGATATAATTAATGATTGTTTTATTTATGAAAGTAACTAATCGTATATGAATATATATGAAACGTTATAATTATTCCAATATCTTTATCTCATTTTATAATGAATTTTAAAAAATCTAAAGTTATTTAAGTAATAAAATTTTGAGTTTAAAGAACAAAAATATTAAAATTATAAATATGAGTTATGAATGTTTCCAAAAGTAGTTCTGATATAAATAGATAAACTCTATTATTTTGAACTTTCTTGACCTTAGTATAAAAAATACCGTAACTACTGACAAAATACAGAGTTATGAAATGTCATTAGAATTTTGCCCAAAATTCATGAAATGCCATTCTTGAGTGGTTTTGGGGTGGGTTTATGGTGTAGGGTAATCTTTTTTAACTTTTTCTATACTTTATAATGTCGCAACTAACTCGGCAATAAGTCTTCAATGTTTTTTTAGCTTTTCTAGGGTGGTTTTGTAGTGTAGGGTAATCTTTGTTTAGTCATTATATTCTTTATAATGCCGACACTGACTCGATTGTTTTTTAGGGTTTATGGTTTACGGATTAGGGTCGTTAGACCCTAATCCTTCACTACAAACCCTAAAAATGTTATTGACGTTTTAATATTTTCTAGGGGGGTTTTTGGGGTGGTTTGTGGTGTAGAGTAATCTTTTAAACTATTTCTACACTGTTAAAGTCACAACTGACTCGGCAATAAGCCTTCGACGTTTTAATATTTACTAGGGTGGTTTTTGAGGTGGGTTTGTGGTGTAGGGTAATCTTTTTTTAACTCTTTCTACACTTTATAATGTCACAACTGGCTCGGCATAAGTCTTCAACGTTTTTTTAGTTTTTAGGTGGTTTGTGGTGTAGGGTAATCTTTTTTATTCATTCTATTCTTTATAATGCCGACACTGACTCGACAATTTTTTAGGGTTTGAGGTTAGAGATTAGGGTCGTTAGACCCTAATCCCTTCACTACAATCCCTAAAAATGCCTTCGATGTTTTAATTTTTCGAGGGTGGATTTTGGGGGGGTTGTGGTGTAGGGTAATCTTTTTTTATTCATTCTATTCTTTATAATGTTCACACTGACTCGACATGTTTTAGGGTTTGTGGTTCAGGGATTAGGGTCTAACAACCCTAATTCTTTTACGACAACCCTAAAAATACCTTCGACGTCTTAATATTTTCTAGGGTGGATTTTGGGGTGGGTTTGTGGTGTAGGGTAATCTTTTTAAACTTTTTCTATCCTTTATAAAGCACAACTGACTCGGCAATAAGCCTTCGACTTCTTAATATTTCCTAGGGTGGTTTTTGGGGTGGTTTGTGGTGTAGGGTAATCTTTTTTATTCATTCTATTCTTTATAATGTCCACACTGACTCGACAGGTTTAGGGTTTGTGGTTCAGGGATTAGAGTCGTTAGACCCTAATCTCTTCACTACAAACCCAAAAATGCCTTCGACGTTTTAATATTTCTAGGGTGGATTTTGGGTGGGGGTTTGTTGTGTAGGGTAATCTTTTTTAACTAAGGCTATACTTTATAATGTTGCAACTGACTTCAGCAATAACCTTCGGCATTTTAAGATTTCTTAGGGTGGATTTTGGGGTGGATTTGTTGTGTAGGGTAATCTTTTTTAACTAAGGCTATACTTTAATGTTGCGACTGACTTCGGCAATAAACCTTCGGGCGTTTTAAGATTTCTTAGGGTGGTTTTGGGGGCGGGTTTGTGGTGTAGGGTAATCTTTTTTTGTTCATTCTATTTATAATGTCGACACTGACTCGACAGGTTTTTAGGGTTTGTAGTGAAGGGATTAGGGTCGTTATTTATTAGTTTCAGAATTATAAGTCATTCATACGGTAATAAATATGCCATAAGTTTACATAATACTAGCCTTGATTTCATATCATTAATATGAAAAACTACTCAATTCATTTTTAACTTTCCAAATAATAGGTTAAATTACGATTGACATGTTAACCATTTACGAATGAGAGGTTAACCATTTACATTCGACAGGTTAACTATGTGACAGATTAACCATTTACATGCGACAGGTTAACCATTTACATGCGATAGGTTAACCAATTACATGCGACAGGTTAACCATTTACATGCGACAGGTTAACCATTTATGATTGACAGGTTAACCATTTACATGCCACAAGTTAACCATTTACATGCGACAAGTTAACCATTTATATGTGATAGGTTAACCATTTACATACGACAGGTTAACCATTTACACGCGACATGTTAATCATTTATGATGGACAGATTAACCATTTTACATGCGACAGGTTAACCATTTATGATTGACAGGTTAACCATTTACATGCCACAGGTTAACCATTTACATGCGACAAGTTAACCATTTGTATGTGACAGGTTAACCATTTACATGCGGCAGGTTAACCATTTACAATTGACAGGTTAACCATTTACCAATGACAGGTTAACCATTTACATGCGACAAGTTAACCATTTACATGCGACAGGTTAACCATTTACATTAACCCGTGGACACATCACTGGAATAAAAAAAAAGTTGAAAAAAAAAAAGATAAAGCTCATCGTTTAGTTTAATGCAGGAGTACTGCACATTTGAGCCGCAGCATATGAGCCGCGCTCCTAATCCTTGATTGAGCGACATTGGTTGACTTTGAGGAACCACGCTTGCTTAAGGCCCCGTTCTTTTGACAACTTTTTACAGATTAATCTCATTTTACATTTCTCTCACTACCACATGTCAAATAGATATTTGCTACACACCAAACTATGGTACATTTGTCAAAGTTTCATTCCTTAACTAGAGTAAGATTTATCAAAAAGCTTGTAAACCAAGCTTTATGTAAAAAGTTAGAACGGGCCCTTAGTCCGTGGAGAGTAGCGTTTCATGTAACCATGGGTGATCATGGAACGAGGGTCAATTTGAGAACTTTAAGCGAAGTTAGCTATGCTTATTTTGAGCAAATAGTTAGGTTGTTAATAAGTGATAGAAATGAGCTCATAGTGGATGTTTGATGTTTCATAAGTGTGTAATGAATTACTTGAGAATTACTATTAGTTAATTATAAAATTTCTTTTTTTTAGTTAAGAAATTAATAAGTTATGGAAAGTAAGTAACAGTTTATGATTAAATCCTTTCTGTAACACCTCTACCGCTAATCCAATCATTAACTCCTAACCTGTCTCAATTACCAACATCAAAGCAGCGGAAATCAAACTACCAACGGTGAGTATTACAATGTCATTAGTCACCCACGTGTAGATCGGGTAGTTTCATAAATAACGGAAACGTGCAAACACACAAGCTATCGATTAAAGTATAACGATACGCAAACAAATGAACTCACAGAATGAGGAGAGGTACTGGTTGAGTAAACACCCGATAACGGTTAGAAAACCATATTGAAACAATCCACAAAATAAATAAGAGTGGAGAGATAAATGAACCTCCATCGAGAGGATTGAAGTTAGTCCAATGATGTGAACTTATGAGAAAAGTAAAAGAGACCTAAGGGACCAGTTAACTTCTTTGAGACATGGTCGACTTCCTATATGAGGATTTTACCCGGTAAGAAAATAACCGAAAGTATAAGCATATGAATGTAAGGGTAACCCTTAAACCTAAGATTACCCGAATTTAAGTAATGTTCCCAAAGTCATTAGAAACATCGAGAGTGATGCATCTAGACTAATATACATAAATATATTATAACTCCGAGAGAGGAGTGTATGGGAATGTGAGAAGTCCGAGAGTAGTCGGACCTATGTGAAAGTAGTAGGAACTAAGAGAGAGAGTTCCGGGAGCTAGTCGAACTATGCTCGAGAGCCATGTGTTTTGGCTTAAGTACGTATTAAGAGAAACAAGCGAGAAGAGTGTAGGAGACCTGTAGTGTCTCGAGAACTACGTGAGCTTGAGTGTAAGTAACCCAAGAGTGTAGGTGAGATAAAGAGTAAGTAACCCAAGAGTGTGAGTGAGATAAGTATGAGTAACCCAAGAGAATGGGTAAGAATAAGAATAAGTAACTCGAGTGAATGGGTGAGTTATTGAATAAGAAACCAAGGCATAGTGAGGTATAACCCTCAAGGCCAAAAAGTAAGTTATTACGAACTAACAACCTGATGTGTTAGTTAGGAATTGTATTCCATGGTTGAATGTTGATTCCTTGTGTAGTATACATATATAATGTACTGCTATGTTGCATGTTGATTGAATTAAAATGATTCTCATGCTCACGACAAAAGTAGTCGGCGTACCCCGGTTAGCACGCGGGGTATGCGAATTTCATATGCAGCGTAAGCTGAGCCCCTAGGGGCATCGTTTTTATTTTTCAGGTACACCGAAGACGATACCGTTCGAGTGTAGGACGGGGTCGGTGGTTTGCATCGGCATCCGTATATTGTAGACTCAGTATAGTAAGGAAATGAAATGAGTATTGTATTTGTATTGTGTACTCGGTTGTTCCATTCCATCAGACCGTTACTGTAATTGAGTTAGGTCTGGTTAGCCACGTGGGTGGCTAACGGCATTGTACCACCCTCCGTTGTATTTAGAGTTCCGCTGCGAGTTTATGGGCTAATGAGACGGTTTAAGTGGTAATTATGAGATTAGCGAATGGGGTGTTACAAGCGATGGTACGGGGTACCGCATAGTATTGTTATGTGAGATGCTAATACGTGGCATGATACATATTTTTAGAGGCATTCTCGAGGAGCATCGGATTTAGTTTGATTCATACTCCACGGTCCTATTTTCCCGGTGTACGGTATATATGTTGTTATGTGTCCTTGATTATCTATAGGACTTCCTCAGTTTAGACATTGTGTGAATTCTGTGACAAGATTGAATGACTGACTGCATGAAT
The DNA here is from genome assembly GCA_023374045.1 of Limonium bicolor. Taxonomy (NCBI): domain Eukaryota; kingdom Viridiplantae; phylum Streptophyta; class Magnoliopsida; order Caryophyllales; family Plumbaginaceae; genus Limonium; species Limonium bicolor. The sequence goes on along the minus strand of CM041779.1, from coordinate 39,741,237 downwards.
TAATATGCATGAATTGTATACTATTGTTGCTTTATTATTACTGTTGTGCGTTAACAGTATGGTTTGTATATATGAACTTATATATAAAACGAACTAGCGGCTATGATGCTATCTTATATGTGTAATATAAGAAACGTAAGAAAAATGTTGTAGCATTAGGATAATAAGATATATGTATTATCCGAGACTTAAATACGGAGCATTGGCTTTTTCTAACGCTGCTCTCGTATCTGACACTGGATCCCAAGTCGATATACTTAGGATTGGACTAACGACCTTAGTCTGCGGTGTAAGAAAAATGGTAATGCGATGCGATGGTATAGATGAACAAATCCAGGAGGATGTGGCTCTTGGTGCGCGCTGTGATCACAAAAACGATACCAGGATGTCAGCGTACGGGTTCATAAGTATCAAGGAAATTCCCGCAAACTAGAACAGTTCATTGGTCGGAGACTCTACCACTAGAGTGGCTACTGCCGTGGGTGACCCGCCATAAGAGATGGGTAATTTAGAGACGCATTGTTTTAACGAGACGTTGTCCTTAGGTATAATTGAACAATTACAAACAACTATATTAGCTCGTACATTAGGCGAACATTATTTAGGCTTGAATGCCAAAGACGGGTATCTATACTTGTTTATAATCCTCGTTATTTCGCCTTGTTGTTCATTGGTTATTGTAACACCCCAATTTCCAGACCTAATTTTTTTTTTGTGAACAACACAGCGGAAGACTTACTACAAACTCAACCCGGGGGGTGCTACCGCCACACTCACTCACCAGTGAGTGCTAAGGCTAGCTACCCCTATCACATCCTAATTAAGTTATACTTTAAACAACTTGAACTTCCAAAGTCATCTTCTAAACTTTACAACATATACTTACTAACATCGACTGATATCTTCTTGCTAGTTTACATCAAAACTCAAAAGGTTCTCTCAACACATTACCCACGAACTCTATGGAATCTATTACAACGCCTTCTAATTTCTGATCCTAGTCCTCCTTTAGCTCCACACTCTTGTGCGACTTCATGACTAGGGAGAAACACCATCCTTTCCTAAACCTGTGGTCAGTCATACAATCACAGAGAAAAGACCACAGGGCATAACGCCGAAATCAGCAACACTAAGTAACTCCCATCATAACATGTAAAATACATTTTACCTTGTAAAACTACAAGAATACATAATCATAGCAACAAAGATAATAGCATCACCATAACAAGATTAGCACATAAAAATCATAGTACCACACTTCCTGTAACTTACCTTAGCATAAGGTACATTAATAATCGTTCAAGATATTATGAATTACCACTCACTCGAATAATCAATATCAACTAGTAGGTAGTATAGCCAATGTCAAAATTCACCAAGTACAACATCTAACAACATGATACAAGTTCCATCACCACCACCTTACCATATAACCCTTAAGTGTGCACACCCCCTAATGTTAACATAACAATTAGAGTAGATTATAGGTCGCTTCTTTTTATGGGACAGAAGTGTACAGAACCCGACCGATAAATCAATAATGATTTAGAATAAGTAATGGGGCTAACCATAGCCCAGGTTAACCATAGCCTTAATTAACAAATTCTCAGAATCAAGCCAAGTAATCATCTAGCTTCACATAACCAATATAAGCCACAATGGTATTTAAGACACAAGAAAATCAATCCACACACGAGCACACCCTTCTTGGCCAAACATAACAACAATGATAAATAGTTATAGTTTTACAGTCGATTTTCAAGGTAACTAATCAACAATCACTTTAACAAATGGATAGCCACTTCACTACCTCATCCATTACTTCAAAGTCAATCAAATACAAACTATAACATCATAAAAGGTGAGTACAACCAGCCGAAACATTCACTGAATAGAAACAATACAATATCAGTGTTCACAATTCACCACTGTAACAATTTATACACATTTGTACTTTGAGGCAAATTCACTGAGTTTACCTAAACCAAATTGTCAATCAGCTTCATATAGTCATTATAAACCTCATTGATTTGTAAAACACAAAAGATTCAACCCACACAAATATTACCACACTTGACTGTACAAAACGATAACATTGACATTTACGGTTTTACAACCTGTTTCCTTAATAACTTGCCTAGGGATTTAACTATAATCTCCCTACCTTCATGTACATGTAATACACATTATTATATCCTAACTAACCAGCAATTGAGTCGCTGGGCAGAACCGGCTCAAATTCGATTATATACATCATTTTACAACAAATATATTTTTCATTGTAAATTAACATATTTTCCATCGTATACCTTTGTATATCTTGGTTATTTCATCAAGATAACCTAAACTAGGTTTTCATCTAGCTTCACTTAACTCCTATAATTTAAATGACCACTTATAAACAATTAATATCACCTCCTACAAGTTTCACTAACTGGTACACTAGAGTACCGATTTTATACAAATAATGTCATCCATGTCATATTGCTATTATGTTAAGAAAAACTTAGTAGCCAACTTACTTACACAACCTGGACAATTGACCACTCTATCAACATCCTTTTCATGAGCTAAATAAACCACACAACAAGAAATTCATTCAGCAAACTATTATAAACTACCGAATTGTAAATGTCTTACGATACCTTTTTTTCTTCTAATATGTACTTGTACTTATCCATCCATTCAGCTGTTACTAAACGTGAGTTATCTAACTAAAAAGAAGAATTTAAGCCAGCAAAACTAAGGGGCGTTCGGCATGCTCTATATGCAGCATAAATGCTCATTTTTTGAAGCATAAATTTACAGCCTATGCTGTTTTGGACTTTTTATTTGTTTTTGCTGTTCGCCTAAACAGCATAAATGTCAGCATAAATGACAGCATAAGTGTCAGCATAAATGCCCGCAGCAAATGCTACTTTTTCGTTTTCGTGCTTTCATTTCCGTTTCTTAATGCAATTACTGTGACTATTGATTTAAAAAAAAGAAATTTTTTACAAGTTACTTTATTATTACAAATTACATAATGCTTTAAATAATTTATAAAAAATAGTACTACATCTTTAGTCAAAATTTACAAAAAATCACATTTTATAATACAAATCTATAATAATATTATTGTAATACCACATAGATTAAAAATTAAAAAAACGAACAAATATACACACTTGTTGGATATAAATTAAAATATTTAAAATAGTATATAGAAATATGAATGCATATAAATTTATTAACGATAAAAGTTACAAAATAATTATATATATAAAAGTTATAATTTCACTAAATAAATTCAAATAACATTATCAGAAAATTGGAAATGCTTTTTCTCTTTTTTTACGCTTTTTACTTGTAAGAATTATAAAATTTATATAATAAAAATATTATATTTGGAGTTACAAGTTTTGCTTAAATAATAAATAAAAATTTTATTGTTTGTGAATTTTGTATTTATTTTTACTAACAAAATAAAATTACGTAGTGTAATATAATAAATTATAATTATACATACGAAAACGATAAAACACACATATAACTAACTTAACCAACATGCTGCATATATGCTGTATGCTACAACAACAGTTTTCAAAACAGCTGCATTTATGTCAGCACATCCTGCCAGCAAATATGCTGCATTTATGCCAGCGCATTCCTGCTGTCAAATATGCTGCATTTATGCTGCCAAAACAGCCATGACGAACAGAGCCTAAATGAACACAACTCCTAATTCAAGAACATAATGGTAGTAGGTCGGTACAGCAAAACCGATTACAACTATTAGGAAAGCTAGTTTGATTTCTAGGTTGTACATGAGAGTTACCTGATTTCTTCTAGCCAATATGCTTAATTGCTTGAGATAGCTACCGGTTATAATCTTTCTTCCTCCCTGTAAATTTTCTTCAGCACTCGAACTGACTCCCTCCTTGAAGCTAGCGCAAGCAACAGAAGCCACAACACTTGCTTGTTCTCAGTAGAACTTCAACTTCTACGGTAATTTAATTTGTAGCCTACTACCAGTTTACTAATATACTAGATGATTCACGTAAGTGTGAGTGACAAGAAAAGAGAACTCAAGATTGAGGAGAAGAAACCGATACATAAATGAAATGGAATGAAGGTATGGTTTCAGTAAAGAAAGAAATATAGATGTTATGACACCTCACTAGTTTTGGGTTAATTTTTCATTGGCTATGCTTTGTTGGTTTAATCAAATCATGCCACCGATTCTCTATGGTTAATGAAAGCAATTGGTGCACATGGCTTTAATTGGCTAAATGATTCATAAGAAACAACGAAAGTTGTTGCAAAAATATGTAAACGGAAATATTGATACAAGGTGGGTTAGTTATATTACTATCTTCTTATATTAGGAAGAGTAGTTACAACATGGAAATAAAAGCTACACTAACTATTAGACACTAAATAAATTATTGGTGATGATTATAAGTTAGAATATTTAATAAAGTAACATGTAACATTTGACATGGCTGTAAATAACATTGTTAGCGGTAATATATAGTTGTTATAATGTTATAAGTGCCTTTTAACTCCATTTATATATTCCTAACACAAATCATCAAACTAATTTCCATTGTACTAGCTTATATCAATTTCAAGCAAAACACATACACATATAAAATAATAAGAAGGATATTTTGTAGCTAGAATTTTCTAGGGTTTGTTTCAGTTATGCTGGTTATGTGTGTATGAAACAATATGGATGTTGTTTTATTGTATGGTGTTACAGTTAATTGTTTTACGGTTTAATGTTAAACAGTATTGCATGTAAATGAATCTCATTTCTCGACCAATTAATTGAGGGGTTTGAGGGGGCTGATAGGGCATGTGATGACATACTTAGCAGGAGCTGATTCCATACCACAAACCATATTATTTCAGGAGACTAGCTGATTGTCAACGCGGGGCGCGACCTTTGTATAGCTGCACTTTTGGTATAGACTTTGGTACACTTTGGAGCTTTCATATGCTTATTTGGACTCTGGTTTGGTGAACCGAGGTGTATTTTGTAGACGCTCACGTGTACGGATTTATTGTACGGGGTTTCATTTACAGTTGTATTACTTTTGGATTATTAAAACTGCTATCTATCTCTTGTAGTCACTGTAGGAAAATGTTTCGTATTGTGATTGTTGTGAAGGATACGTCGTCACTCGTATGGGCGAGGGACAGCAATGACACCGTAGTTCGATAATTGTTATTACCGCTGCGAAATATTTGCTAAGTATGTTGTTTAGATAACATTAGGAGCCGTTAAAGTAGGGTGTTACAACATGAATTGATTTCGTGGTTGATCAATGAGGGGGACATTATTAGAATGAGGCTCAAGTCAGGGTCAGGGACTAGTTTCTTAGTGATCTTATCCTTCGAACAATTATAAGTATAAATACCCGAAAATGTAAAAAAAAACGTTATTTTATATATTTTTGGGTATATTAATAGTATACAAGTAAATTATTTTGTTTAGGAGTATTATTAATTTACAAGCATATTACATGGTTGATAAAGAGAATTAATTTTAAAATAACCATTTTTTTTTTAAAAAAGTCAGATGTGATTTTTAATGTCTTAATAGCAGTTATTGTGTTTTCTGATTAATTTGGTACATTTTTTGTTTATAACAGAGTTATAAAAACGATATGATTTAAATAGTTATATTAAATAAGTAGGTTTAATCTTTACGTATTTCATGACTTTATTTAGAGAATCAGGTAACTTTCCATATTTTCAAATTTATTTAATAAATCTTTTTATCTTTCCATATTTCATAACTCTTAGTTCCATAATTTAATTAAACAATTTAACCACTTCATTAATAAGTTAGTTCATATTCCATATAATTCTATTCCTTCCCGTTCACATACTCTCACTTTCTTTGTTTCCTAACAGGTTATATAAGTGTTTGCTGTCTTTTCATTCTTCCTCTGTCAATTTAGTCTCCACCCTTTTCTCATCTCCCTACAATTATCTCTCCCTTGCATCCTTCACTGAGCCAAACAACAAAAAGGCACATACAAAGGAAAAAAACCAAAACATTTTCCCTCCCATCCGCCATCTTACACATGAACAACAACAAGAAAAACAAAAAAAAAATCGGGTGGGTTCGGGTTGAGCTCAACCGACCCGAAACCCGATTTTGACACCCCTGCTGCTAAGGGTTGGTGGCATAAGCGCCTCAAGTTATAGAAGCTAAGACTCTTTATTTGGAGTCGATGTGGCCATAAGATTAGGAGCTAGGGTAGTTCAATTTATTCTAATTGTTACCAAATGCAAGCTACCTTAATAAACAAGGTTTGTGTGAGTGAATGTCTAATTAGTCCTATAGAAGTTTAACTTACCTTTTCCTTTCTCAGGTTCTCACACATTAGCAGGGATGATATATAGTCTCATGTGTTAGCCAACCTAGGAAGGCAAGGTAGTTTTGTAGGAGATAGGTGTGAAGATATTCTATCATGTATCCTTAATTTACTTGTAATTTAATATGTTTTGGGATAATCAGGAAAGAGAATAAGAAAGATTAGTTTTTTACTGTTTATTTAGTCATTTTTTTCTTATGTTTCCAGAAAACAAAAAGAACGGGATTACCCACCTTTACTAATGAATGAGATTCATTTTCCCAGTACACTTTGACCGGTGACATATGATCATTGATCAATGACCAACAACCATTGACCATGATCGGTCGATGTTGACCAGTAATTGATGGTCTTTGACTTGTAGTTGATGACTGTTGACCATTGACTGGCTATTCATTCTAATTCCCATATACAAACAAACAACTAGAAAAAATCAAAGGGAACTATCCATTTCTTCTGTCGATTCTACTCCGTTTTCCGTCTGACAAACGTCACTTAAGCTCCGTTCGGTCATAAACGTGACATATTTGATGCCGTAAATGTAAGGGTGGCAATTCGGGTTGATGGGTCGGGTTGAAGCTTACCCATACCCAACCCAATTAAAATTGAATTGAATCATACCTGACCAAAAAATAATCAGGTTACAAACTTTCAACCCATACCCACCCATATAAAATCATTGAACCCAAACCCGACCCATTTAACCCATTTAAATACAAATACTCTTGTTTTTCTGCAAAATGATCAGTCCTCCATAAAAACATGCACATGACAGTCATTTATTTCGAATCATTGTGTGATGTTTTCCCAAATGTCAACATTTTATTAAATAGGTCAATAATCTTAACTCATAATCGTTATTTGTGCGGATGAAATAGTGTGAACGATAGAGTTTGTGCGACTAATAATTGACATAGTTTTTAGGTTTTCAAACAACAGACCAGCGAATGTGCGGGACGTCCATTCTATACTCGGTGCAGCACATGCCACTCTGGAAAAGAAGGTACATGTCATTATTTTTTAAGCATTTTAAATATTATATTAAAGGGGAGAGGTGGAACAAACTGACGCTAATTGATTTTTCTTAAATAAAAGAAAAAACACAACATTAATTGCCATAAATGATTATAACTTTTAAATCATAAGTGCAAAATAAAAAATTTGCACCATTGTTATCTAAATTCAAGCTTTTAAAACAAGACCAATCATGGATATGTTTTGATAATTTAAAAATTTATGTTAGTTAATGTACATATCAACATATATCAACAACATTTATGATTCACCACATACTGTTTAAAATACACCATATAACATTAATAATACATCACAAAACAATAATGTTTCAACATTTGTTTCAAAGTTTTTGTATCTAATACACATTTATTGTTAATGAATCATAATACCAATTTCAATGAATCATAATATCAAATTAATGAATCATACCATAATTTAGTGTACATCATAACATAAAAATAAAATTTTTAAACAATAATACAACACAAAACAATATTTGATATGTAAGAAAAACAATGATTCACCATATAAGGTTTAAAATACATTACAATACAATAATAATACACTAAAAACCTAATGATTTTTTATCGGTTCCGGAGTTTGTTATTTAATTCATCACTTATTAGTTAATTAATCATAATATCAATTTTAATGATCATAATATCAATATTAATGAATCATATCTTCATTTTAGTGTATCATCAAACATATAAAATAAATTTTTTTACACAACAATACACAACAAAACAATATTTTGTATGTATGAAAATATATGATTCATCGTATAAGGTTTAAAATACACAATACAACAATAATAATTACACTACAAAACAATAAAGATTTTTATTGGTTCTGAAATTTGTAATCTAAGTTCACCACTTATTCGTAATGGATGATAATATCAATTTTATGAATCATAATATTAAATTAATGAATCAATATCATTTAGTGTATCATCATACACATGTAAAAATAGTTTTTTCAAAGTTATCAAAACATATTCATGTCTGGTCTTGTTTTGAAGAGCTTGAATTTAGTGAACAGTGATTATTTTTTTAATTTTGGACTTATATATTAAAAGTTACAAGTATTTAAAATTAATATATAAAAGGTAGTCCACTCAGCAAAACATCCAGTCAGCTGCTGATTGGGACTGCCAAATCAGCCTCCCACTTATCACGTACGGACCTGCTGCACGATCGAATTTGCGTTCAAACAAAAGTAAATGGTGGATATATATGACCTAGAGAATATATTTGGATTTATATAATTATTTTGTGGGCCTAAAGAAGTGATAGTATTTTTGTTTGCTATTATACTAATGGTTATAGAATTAATACATCCAATATAAATATTCATATTTATTTATTATTTATAATTAAAATTAAGTAAACAAGTCAGGTTGAATTCGGGTTAGGACTCTTAACTCATACCCAACCCATATATTTAATAGGTAACCCATACCTGACCCAAAAATTAAATAAGTCAATAATCTTAACCAAAACCTGCTATTTACCGGTTGGGTTTGAGTCGAGTTATCGAATTGGGTAAAAATTGCCACCCCTACATAAATGTAGCATAAAAGACGATCCCGCATGGATTTCGCGCTATCCTCCAATAAACACGCTTGACACACATAAAACGGTCACACCAAACAAACATGCCGCCTTAAAGTTTGGGCTCAATCAATTGAATGGAGGCGAGACGATCCTGCGGTTTGAAGTTTCACTGTCACACAATCATGGTCACGGAGTGGCGGATCCAGTAGTTTTGTTTCGGGGGCAAAATTTTTTTTGACACTATTATTCTTTAAAATATTATATCATTTTGTACCTTTTCAAAAATTTGTAAAAGAATTCAACACATTTACAAAAGTTTTGGGACACTGCCCCAGCCCCCCTCCTACCCCTTCCTAGATCCGCCTCTGGACTCACGGCGTATGGAATGAAACCACTAGCGTCAGTAATGTTTTGGGTTGTAGCGACAGAGCGCACATGCAGCCTGCAGCGGACGGCGACTCTCCAAACTTGCTTTGTCTAGCAGATGTACAAGTACAAGACGTGCCCGCATTTTCTCTCTTTTACTGCCTTTGTTGCCCCTCCTAACTCTTATTGATTCTCCATCTAAGGGAACCATTAGTCATTAGAGCTCTTTTTTCCAACGTTGTTCCTCATTTTGTTCATTAGAAGGAAAATCGGTAACGCCGTTTGGTTAGTCTGCGTCTTCTGGCGGGTACTTTCCTTTCCTGATAAATAATGTATTTTCCATTTGCCTTTTTTCTGACCCCTTCTCGCTTCTCTAGTGTATCTTTTAGAGAAGGAGCTCGCTGTTGGCCATGGCTTATTTGTAACATTGGGAGAAACGCTCATTACTCCTTGTCAATGGTCTTCTTTTGTTTTGCAGGGTGTCCAGTAGCAGTTTGATCATCTCATTGAAAGCTATTCGTGTTTGAGTTCCTGTCCCAAATTAGGGAACTTTGTTATAGAACAAAAAAAAAATTATTTTTCTGTTCTTGGGCTAGCATTTAGCCATAGCAATGACATTGCAGCTGAAGGGGGCGAATCCATCGCCTGCTTGTTTTGGGAAGAGGCTGAACTTGAATTCATTTTATTTGGGGGCACTAGAAGTCCTTCCTGCTTCGGCTACAGCTTCTCCAACAACTAGGGTTTTACAAAACCCAGAGCTTACTTGGGGTAGACAGGGAGCTTTGAGGCTGCGCTGTGAAGCTAGGGTATCCAATATCATTGAAAGGAACGAAACTGATAGAGAAACTCCTAATGAAACAGTAGGGGAATTGACTTGTGTGATGAAATTTGGGGGTTCATCGCTTGCCACTGCCGAAAGATTGAGAGAGATTGCTGATCTTATACTCAGTTTCCCAGAAGAGAGGCCTGTGATCGTTCTCTCCGCTATGGGAAAGACCACGAACAAACTGTTGCTGGTATTGCTTTGCTTCTTTGGTTATTTAAACGCTGCGCATCTACTCAGAACTTTCTATTATTCTTTAGGTATCAAAACTCTGCATTGTAATTTGGTAAGGCCGATATAAATGTTGGAATTGCAGGCTGGGGAAAAAGCTGTTAGCTATGGCTTATACCCTAATGACATCGAAGAATATAAGTTTATAAGAGAGTTACATTTAAGGTATTGAGGGCTTGCTGTTTCTGCTTCCATCAGCTCTGTAATGCCTTCTCTTTCTACTAATGGAATTGTATTCCGGCTATATTTGTTTCTACAGGACAATTGAGGAACTTGGAGTTGAAAAATCTGTCATATCTTGTGAGTTTGTGTCTCTCTCTGTTAGACCTCCTGTATATCATGTTCAGGTAGCATAAGCTGCTACACTTTATTTGGGCTCGTGTTTTATTGCACTTCTGATTTTCCTCTATAATATTCATATGTACGCCTTACTTTAGCTTTTAGAGAAAGACATCATGTTGTTATACTGGTTTAGACATCAGATTTGTGTTGGGCATAAGTTGACCATCCATATTAATTCTTAGGATCCAGGTCATTCCTCATGTGCTCCTGAGGTAACAGTGAGCAGCAACCTAGAATGAATTTCCTTTATCTACAATTTTGATTAAAATTGTGCTAATATTTAGAAGTCTTTTTTAATAGGACATGCGTGACTTGAATATAAAGCATATATGCCATTACTGTCATGGTCAGTTCATGTACCTTCTTGGATTCTTATGCTTTCTGAATTAACTATTTGCTATTGCTCACAGAAGGTTTAGTTCGTCTTTTCTCTATTGGGTTTTCTCAGTGCACTTGGAGGAACTGGAGCAACTTTTGAAGGGAATTTCAGTAATTAAAGAATTGACTCCTCGTTCAAAAGACTATCTAGTTTCTTTTGGAGAGTGTATGTCCACAAGGATCTTTGCAGCATACCTCAACAAGATTGGTGCGAAGGCTCGCCAAGTATGTTCTTTCTACTCATCTTTGTGGTTTGTTCCTCTCTTTTGGTGTTCAGCAATGGAGACAGGTCTCCAACTAGAGACATTTGTTGTTATTGTTACTATCATTCTTTTGATATGAATAGAAGGGGGGAATGCTTTTTCAATTCCTTGTTTGAGCCAACAACAAAATATTTAGTAGAACTAGAGTTAGGATTCAGTTTGCTTTACTTATCTTTGCTATTGTGTGTTCTGCTTATATGTTTGGATATTGAGGTATCCTTCTTGTATATATATTTATAACCAACTAAAGAAAAAGGTAGGAACAAAATAAGGCTTGAGATGCTTTTATTGGAAAGTGCCATGTACTACATCATATGGTCTCATGAAGCCTTGTGCTGCATCTTCTCATTCTGTGCATTCCAAAAATGATGGAAGCTAGTGTATTTGTATCTTGTTTTAAGATTGTTATTATTTCATTAACATGCTTCCCAATTCCAAAGTATGCTAATAACTTACTTGCATATTGTATATGATTCAGTATGATGCGTTTGATATTGGTATTGTAACCACTGACGAATTTACCAATGCGGAAATTTTGGATGCAACTTACCCAGCTCTTGCTGAGAAGTTGCATGGTGGTTGGGTGACTGATCCTGCTATTCCTGTTGTAACTAGATTCCTTGGCAAGGTAACTTGAGTAGCTTTATCTAGCAATGGTAATATTGGATATGTTTTCATTGCAACATTTTCTACAGTTCATAAAAAAGTATTTTCTTACAAATAGGTAAGCTGCTCTTATATATCAATTACAGGGTTTTAGATCTTGTTCCATCACTACCCTTGGCAGAGGTGGAAGTGATTTAACAGCGACAACTATTGGGAAGGCTCTGGGCTTGCGGGAAGTACAGGTTTGGAAAATCAATTTTGTGAACGTTGGCTTTTTAACTAGCTATACTAATTCATTGTAAAATATATTTTAGGTTATATAGCTATTGTCTTTTCGATTATTAATGCTTTCTATCCTTGCATACAGACTTGCTTTTCAATCTTACTAATTTTTCTTTTCAATTTGCATATAAAATATCTGATTATAGTTTGCAAGTTTGAAATCCAGTGGGAACTGACATGAACCTAGTACAGAAATCTTCTTCATCTTGTCCTTTCCTGAGTGAGCTATACAACAATAGAACTTGCCACGAGTCAATCAAATGCACTTGTGCAACAAAATTCTCATCAAACTTTTGAAGATCAAAAAGAATTTTCTCGTAGTTTGATAAAGCTTCACATCTGGCGTCATAACAATGAGTTCAATAACTACTGTAATCTACACGGAAGTGATATGATCATTGATAATATTGTAGAACTAGAATCTCTTTTTAATTTGTGAAAAACTGAAAATAGAAAAAACAGTATCAGCATGTAAGGTGTATGATTGAGTGACCCCAAATGTCTGGATGCTCACGTGTATGATTGTTTTATTCCAAACATAAAGAAACGGGAATGATAACTTTTGAATGACCCCTTTTCCTCTACCTATGTAATGTATTTAAACAATTTTCTACTCTATTTGTAAATATATGATGCCATAACTTGAGGGCGCACTAACTAAGACATCATTTAGTGTTGGGTAAGTTAGCTACCGTAAGGTAGTTATACAAATTATTACTGTCTGTACTTTATGAGGTTTTATTATTGATCGAAGATGATACAAAACTGATGTACAATCCTATATTTATAGAAGAGTCATCTAAGGGAAGAGACACCTAGGAAGAGTCTAGAATATATCCCTTGGAAGTGCCTGTCTAGGAACTATAAATAAACTTTAAAGAATTTGAACAGGTATAATTGATTATAACCTGACCAGCCACTAGAGATTGATAATTACATAATTAATAAAGAAACTATTTCCTAGACTAATGGTGTTTGTTCAGTATACATCTGTCAATAGATATATCAACCTCCCCCTCAAGCTAGGTTTGTAGATATTATTCATTCCTAGCTTGACGATAAGACTATGAAACCTAGGACTGTTAAGTGGTTTGGTAAACACATCTGCAATTTGATCAATTTGATCTTCAGAGGGAGTGTAGCTTAGATCAACCAGATCTCCTTCAACTTTCTCTTTGATGAAGTGTTGGTCAATCTCAATATGCTTGGTACGATCATGTCTTATTCGGGGTTGGAACTTCCTGTTATCTTGGTAGAAATTTGATTTCTTTAGTTCCCTCATAATAAATTATTGGACAGGATCATGGGCTATGCTGATTGTTGATTTGTTATCACACCTCAGCTCCATTGGTCCCTTCCATTTGATTTTTAAATCAGAACGGATAATGCTGATCCAGAGAAGTTCACGGAGACCATGGACAAGAGCTCTTAATTCAGATTCAGAAGAGGATCGAGCCACTACATTCTGTTTTTTGCTTCTCCATGTCACAAGATTTCCTACTAGAAATACACAAAAATCTGTGGTAGACCTTTGATCAACAAGTGAGCCACCATGGTCGACATCAGTAAAGGCTTTTATTGTTAACTACTCCCCCTTCTTAAACAAAATTCTTTGTCTTGGACTTCCTTTAGGTATTGTAGAACCCTATAGGCTGCTTCTAGATGTGGTTTCATTGGGTCATGCATAAATTGACTTAGGACACTAACTGCGTAGGCAATGTCAGGTTTGGTATGGGAGAGATAGATAAGCTTGCCACATAGACGTTGATACATAGCTGAATCAATCTTGGGCTCATCATGGGGAAGGTCAAGCTGTTGATTGGGATCCATTGGTGAAGTAGCTGGTCTACAAGCACTCCTTTTGTCTCACTTAGCAAGTCTGTGATATACTTTTGTTGATTGATAAAGATGCCTTGAGATGAGCAAGCAACTTCAATCCCAAGGAAATACTTGAGATAGCCAAGAGACTTCATCTCAAATTTTGATTTGAGCTACTTTTCTAGATACTGTTTCTCTGTTGGATCATTACCGGTAACCATAATGTTATCAACATATACAAGGAGAATAGTCACTCCCCCTGGGCGAGAGTGCTTGAAGAATAGAGTATGATCGTTCTGACTTAGACTATACCCAGCATCGCGAACAACCTTGGCAAAGCGGTCAAACCAAGCTCGAGGGGGCCGCTTGAGGCCATATAAAGCCTTTTTTAATCGACATACTTTGGAGGAAATAGATGCTGAGGCAGAATTGTCATTTAAGCCTGGGGGAATGCACATGTATATCTCACGATGTAGATCACCATGGAGGAAGGCATTCTTAACATCAAATTGTGATAGTGGCCAATCAAAGGAGGATGCCAAGGATAAGAGAATGTGAACAGTATTGAGTTTGGCCACAAGAGCAAAGGTTTCATAGTCAATTCCGTATGTCTGAGTATACCCTTTCGCCACAAGGCGAGCTTTGTACCTCTCAAGTAAAACATCAGCATTGTATTTGACATTGAAGATCTACCTGCAGCCAACATGCTTGCCAGGAGGTTTAATCATAATTTTCCAAGTATGATTCTGTTCAAGAGCTCGTATTTCTTCCCGCATAGCATCCCTCCATTAATTTTTGCTTAATGCTCCAGAAACAGAATTAGGTATCTGGATTTCATTAAAGCTTTGAACAAACAAGGCATGAGAAGGAGAAAGATTGTGAAAGATAACAAAATTAGCCAGAGGATAAAGAGGAGCTTTGGTGCACTGACGTACACCTTTTCGCAAGGTTATTGGTGGAGAGGACTCTTGAGGAAGAGAATCATTACTTGGGTTAGACGCTTGGTCTTGCGTCAGCCATCAGAGTTGATGTGTGCTCTCTTGAATACACCCGTGTCACAGGGGGGGGGGGGGGGGGGGAGGGGGGGTCTGGTCATGGTTAGAGGATTCGGTTAGAGATAGAGTAAGTTAAGTTGGTGAATTTGGGGTTCGTAAGTTAGGAGATGATGAATGTTAGTCAGATTGAGATGGCTGTGAATCAAGTGTGAGTGGTAGTATGTCCGATGATGATGGTTGTGGATGATATTGGCAGCTTTGGGGAAGAGGGTGTAATAGTGTAGGTAGGGAGTGGTGGAGCCGTCTGATGATCTTGAGAAGAAGATAAAGAAGTGGTAGAGTTGGGGTAAATGGGTCAGCTTTGAAAGGTAACACCAGTGGTTATGTAGCTCCTTTTTGTGGTGTGATTGTAGCACTTGTACCCTTTTTGGTTGAGGAATACCCCACAAAGATATACTTAGTAGATCCGGGTCTAATTCCCCCCCCCCCCCCCCCCCCCCCCCTCGAGGTGTAGGAATATGAACAAAAAAGTATAGCCAAACACCGCAGATCAAGATTAGAAGAGATTTTGGTATGAGGGAAGAAGTGACTGAGACAATCAAGAGGGGATTTATTTTAAAGGGCCTGAGTGAGCAGTTTATTGCTAAGATGATAGGTTGTGAGAGTAGCTTCCCCCAATAATGTTTAGGAGTATTTGATTGAAAGAGTAGGGCATAACTTACTTCAATAAGGTGGCGGTTTTTTCTCTCAGCAATACCATTTTGTTGAGGTATGTATGGACAAGAAGACTCACGGACAATACCTTTTGACAAGAAAAATGATGTTGCATTTTGATTGAAGTAATCGAGGGCATTATCAGAACGAAAGCATTTTGTAGTGGTGGAAAATGAATTGTGAATCATATTGCAGAAGATGGGAATAATTGTACTCACTTCACTTTTGTGTTTCATTAGAAAGGACATAGATCAGATTAGGCTTTGATACCATGTAGTTTCTGAGGTTTTTACTATTGCTTGAAGATATACAAAACTGATATACACTCCTATATTTATAGTAGAGTCATCTAAGGGAAGAAACACTTTGTAAGAGTCTAGAATAAACCCCTTGAAGTGTCTGTTTATGAACTTCAAATAAACTGTAAAGAATCTGAACAGGTATACTTAGTTATAACCTGAACAGCCACAACGGACTAATAATTACAAAATTAATAAAGAAACTATTTTCTAGGCTAATGGTGTTTGTTCGGTATACATTCCTCAACAGATATATCAGCAGAAGCATTAAGACAAAAATAAGTAGAGGTTTTACCTTGCAAGGCCAAAGAGCTATGACCGGAATCATTTGAGGCATCAAGAGACTGTAACATCATACGGAGTTTCTGTATTTCCTCCTTAGAAATGGGTGAAGGAGTTGCAGAGTTGCCAGTAGTTATAGCGGGATGAGAGAGTGGATGAGTTAGCATGCCCACACTAGATCCACATCCTGGCCCTTTTTTTCTTTCTGTGGATGGGGATATAGCTTCCACCATTGGTTCACATTATGATTAGATTTTTTGCAAGTTCACACCATCGCCCTCCCTTATTCTCCTTAGTCACCTTAGCATCTGTAGAAGTAGGTTTGGCGGCGAGAGTGATGCTGTCAATTGTCTTAGTGCTCATCATGATATTACATCTACTCTCTTCATGTTTGACAGTATCAATGGCTGAAGATACAGCTGGAAGCAGAGTGGTGTTGAGGATCTGTGCTCGAATATGATCATATTCTGGATTTAAACCAGACAAGAAACAGTAGAGACGTTGCTGAGTTATATAGTTCTTGTGGAGGGTTGCATCAGCAATATTAGATCACTTCATTGTTTGAGACTGGTCAAGTTCAAGCCACTGTCGCTGGAGGTCTATAGTCTGTGACACTCTGAATCTTGCCTCACAAACACACCATGTTTAGCAGCAAAATAAGACCGCTTTATGAAATCCCAAATGTCTTTGGCTGTATCCATATAGAGATATGTGCTGCTGATATTGGAATCCATGGAGTCCCATAACCAGACCTGCATATTGGCATTAGTTTTTTCCTAGCTAGCAACATCCGTACCTTCTTCTGATATAGAAGTAGTGAGATGCGTTTCAAGATCCTTGCCGCGGGTAAGAGTGTAGACCAGCTTTGACCATCCAAGGTATTTCTTGCCATTGAAACGGTATGATGGCTGGATAGGAGGAATATCAGATTTTTTGTCGAAAAGCAGTTGTTGCTGCAGCAGCAGCTGAGACAATAATTGAGTGGTCAAGGTGACTTGTGGGTGAATCAGTTTCTTTGGACATGATTGAACCCTTGGTGAGGAGACTTACACTGAGAGTTATAAAGAAGACTGAAGACAGCAAAGGGGTGGAGAGAACCCAAAGAGATGCAGCAGGTGTAGAAAGTTTGAGATGCGCAGGGGTGGAGACACCCAGGAACTAGCAGAAGTGAATAAATGTGGTAGTAGGGCTGATCAAACGGCAGTGGTCAGATGGGTTTATCAGATTAATGTAGTTTATGAGGTTTTATTATTGATTGAAGATGATACAGAACTGTTGTACAATCCTATATTTATAGAAGAGTCATCTAAGGGAAAAGACATCTAGGATGAGTCTAGAATAAACCCCTTGGAAGTGCGTGTCTATGAACTATAGATAAACTGTAAAGAATTTGAACTGGTATAATTGATTATAACCTGAACAACCACTAGAGACTGATAATCACATAATTATTAAAGAAACTATTTCCTAGACTAATGGTGTCTGTTCGGTATACATCTGTCAACAAATTATCAACACTGTCAACTGTCCTTGAGATCATCAAAGCCACTAACATTTGGAGTGATATAATTTTGATTTTACTGATCTCCACATTTTTAGATGCTTAGGATCGTATGTGTTTGGCTTGTTCTTTGCATTCAGGTATGGAAGGATGTTGATGGTGTTCTGACATGCGACCCTAACATCTATTCTCAAGCTGAGCCAGTTCCTTATTTGACATTTGATGAGGCCGCTGAACTTGCATATTTTGGTGCTCAGGTAAAACTACTTTGTTTTGTTATTGGGTTAACAAAGCAGTACTTTTCAATTTTTCTATCTGTATGCTGTCCGCTTGTTGGCATAATCTGTAATTCATTAGTTGTTACTGTATCTCTCTTGGTTGATGCCTATGTGTGGGTGTAAACGTAAGGAATCTACTTCGTTTTATAATTCTTTCACGTGATCCAAATTTCTGGCCCCTACTCTGTTTACAGGCTGTGCTTGGAGAGAATCATTCAATAATGTCACTTTACAAAATTGTTTCTGTTCAAGTTAATGAGATAAGAGTAGGTATAAGTTCTAGTGTAAGACTGCTTCTTTCAGGTCCCCTTTGTGACCAACATATTGCTCTTAGACTAGATAGTGTACTGCCAGAGCTGATTCTGCCACTATTACATTATATTGTGACATGCTTATGTAGTTCCGGTGGAGAACCTTGTTATTCAGTGAAGTAGGGACTCTGTTACAGCGTCAATGGTACGGGATTAATTATGAGAAAAACTGGATTATGCTGAGCGGAGGAAGTAGAAAGAAATAGATGTGGAAGAATAATTTGGTTCATAGGAAAACGAATAATCAATGGGAGTGAATATTGAATTGATTGAACTTGTGTTTAGGCATTCGTAACATTGACTAATAGCAATGAGGCCAACCAGATACGGATATTCATAGAAGTACTGGGGGGAAGCCTGCAAGCAAGAGTGTTGCTTATTTAGAGTTTTTTTGGCTTGGCCTGGATGCATTCTGATTAGGAAGTTACCTTTGGTGCTCTCAAAATTTTATTTACTTTTAATGTGCGGATTAAAGACCTTTAGTGTCATGTTTGGTTATTAAACTCTCACTCTCATGGTTTAGGATTTATAAAGTTGTATTAACTGCCAATTTTTACGTTGCTTTTAGGGACGTTTCATATCACTTGTAGAATATGCAAGTAATGCATCTTGAAAATCAGCCTATTAGTTGCTTTCCCCCATCTTGTTTTAATAAAATTATCATCTTTCCGGCGTTATTCTATCCTGCGGATGGTAGTCTCTGTCTTGGGAAGAGTTTTGAATCTCAAGCCCTGGGTTACCAACCAAAAGAAATAGAAAAGAATATTAGATCATCATTCTTCTCAAGATTTTTCATGTGTACATGTGCTCTTGATTTTATTCTACACCGAGTATGCATGCATGATTGTTCTTTTCTGCGATTGATTTTTTTAAAATCAACTATGCCAGATTTCATACATGATTAACCTACCATAAAATATTTATGAGGTGGATACTTGACTCTGTTCTTTTTCAGGTATTGCACCCGCTGTCAATGAGACCTGCTAGAGAAGGTGATATTCCTGTCAGGGTCAAGAATTCCTACAACCCGAAAGCTCCTGGTACCCTGATAACTAAAACAAGGGACATGACTAAGGTTAGTGATGGATAATTTAAATATTGAAAATTGTCAGTTCTCAATCTCCCTAATCTGACCCATGAGCTCACTCATGACAGGCAGTGCTGACGAGCATTGTTTTGAAACGGAATGTAACCATGCTGGATATCGTCAGTACACGGATGCTTGGTCAATTTGGTTTCCTTGCAAAGGTGTTTATTTTCCTTCGCCTTCTATGTTTATTGATTCAAAGTTGCTGCTGCTCCCGCTGGAATCATCACAGCTTATACTTGTAAAACAATGAAGGTGTTTTCAATATTTGAGGACCTTGGAATTTCCGTCGATGTTGTGGCTACTAGTGAAGTCAGCATATCCTTGACCCTGGATCCCTCAAGGCTGTGGAGCAGAGAAGTGATTCCTTATGTGAGTATTTGGTTATTGCTCCCTATGTTTATGGAATCTTTGGTTGCACTTGTGCTGGCTTAGATTCAAGAACTGTTGATTCCCTGTTCTTAGTTCTGTGATGAATATGAATAATTTGTGTTACCCAACGACTCGCTTATAATATTCCCCTTTTAAATTTAGTAAAAGAATGGAGAATAAATAGTTCTGTATTACCTATTGCAATTCTTTCACTTATTCAAGATGCTGATTTGATGTTCAGGAACTTGACCATTTAGTTGGAAAATTAGAGAGATTTGCAGTAGTAAATTTGCTTCAGCAGCGGTCAATCATTTCACTCATTGGCAATGTACAAAGATCTTCCCTAATACTGGAAAAGGTATTGAGATACTCTAATTCATGGTTCTTGGGAGTTCCTCTTTTCTCTTCTTGAAACATTGGGGTTTTCTTTTCTTTGCGTATGACATTGCTACTTGCCTTAAGTTCCCCATTCACTATTGTGGCAGAGTAAAAGACTCACAGCTCCGTGTGTGAAAGGCTGATTGTACGTTATTGGTAGGCTACTTCTAAAAAGAAGATAAGAGGGGTGGGGATATAGGCTGGTTGGAAGACAAATTCTCTATGCCCTTTTTAACAAATGACGCCTTAAATCTTGGTTCCTAGAAAAAAATTCTGAAATAACACTCCACAACAAAAATATTACTCATATTAACCTCCAATCAAAACTAATTCCTAAAATAACACTTCCGGGAGAAATCGTCTCTTCAAAAGACGATTTTACAAATTGTTAAAATTGAAATCATCTTTTGAAAAGATGATTTCACTTATTACCCAACACTTAACAAAATTCTAAGTATTGAAACGTTGCAATGGTTTAGCTTAACTCAGGGAGAAATCGTCTTTTCAAAAGACGATTTCTAAAGTCGTCTTTTGAAAAGACGATTTCTCAGTTTCTCAGAAATAAGTGAAATCGTCTTTTGAAGAGACGATTTCAGCTTCTACAATTAATGAAATCGTCTTTTGAAGAGACGATTTCTCCAGGAGTGTTATTTTAGGAATTAGTTTTGGTTGGAGGTTAATATAAGTAATATTTTTGTTGTGAAGTGTTATTTTGGACTTTTTTTCTTGGTTCCTATGTACATTCTGCTTAATCTGGGCGACATATATGTGGTTCTTTTCCAAGGGATTCAAACGAGAATAGAGGCTTGCTTGAGTGAATCTGTTTTGAGTGAGACTGACTGCGTATCCTTTATTTACCTATTTGCTGGTATAATAATAACCCCCAACTCTTTGCTGGTTGAATAATTTCGAATCAGTTATGGAACTGATAAAACGAGTTAAACTGTAACAGGTGTTCCAGAATTTCCGAAACAATGGGGTAAATGTTCAGATGATCTCACAAGGCGCATCAAAGGTACGGGGGAAAGCATCTAAATTTTACTCGACAGTTTTAGTAACAAAATCTTCTTTTTAACTGTTGCTAACATCATCTACCATACCAGGTCAATATTTCACTGGTTGTGCATGACAATGAAGCTGATAACTGTGTCCGGGGATTGCACTCCGCATTTTTTGAGAGTGATCTCTCGGTGCAGGACTATTGATAGGAGGATACCTCTTCTAAAATGTTTTACCTGAGTATGTAAGCTGGTTAGTTTTGATGGTGAGTACAAGTTATTGGAACATGTGCCAGCTTTTTGTGGTCGCCAGTAGCTGGTTGTCTGTCTGCTATTTGAACGGACACAAGGCCATTGAAAGTAGTTGATATGTGGTTTATCATACTAATATTTTATTAGGTCTGCACCTGAAATCTCAACTTTGGTTAATTGGTCGGTGGAACAATCTAGCTTGTCATCACCAAGTACCTCATTCTCGAAAAGTCAGAATAAGTATTCTAATGATTTATCAAGTATTGGGGAAGCATTTCTCGGAAGCTACTCCATATTTGTCTAGAGCTGTCAATTTTGATCCAACCCGAAACTCAACCCGAACCTAACCCATACTTTTACGGGTTAGGGTCTTGATTATTGACCCATCCATTTTTTGGGTTGGGTTAGGGTAATAAACTAATTTTGTGGGTTGGGTTAGGGTAGAGATCTAAACCCATGACCCAACCTGAAACCCGAAAATATATTTGTTAATAATAAAAAATAAAAATATTAATTCACATATACTCCCTCCGTCCTGAATTGGCCGTCCTGTTTACTATTTGGACATGTCGTTTGACTTCAATTTTTAACATATAAGATAAATTAATTTTGAAAATTTAAGTTTTGCATATGATTCCTTACATATAATACAAAATTTAGTTTTATAAAATTGTTTTATCTTATATGTTTAATATTGAAGTGGGAAAACGTGCCATAAAGCAAACAGGACGGTCAATTCAGGACGGAGGGAGTATATATTATTTTCAGATCAAACTATACTTTATCCTTAAGCCCAAGTGCAGTTGGACTATCCAACCTTTAATAATATCATACAATCTTAACTAAACAGACGGTCGAACCAGTTGCATGTCAAACAAAGGGTCCAACTAGACCTTAAGATAATGTTAAAAACCCTAATGCTCTCGTCTTTCAGACTCACATCCATCTTTCTTCTCTACACTGTTCTTCATGCCTATGTCACTCTTCATCTCTGCCCAAAGTTTGTTTTTCTTATTCTCACTGCCATTACGTTCTTGTGAACATATGTATGTTTAGATTATCTAGAAGTGTGAACAAGTAGGTGATATATACTTTTTTGTGAGTAGGATCTTGATTATAGACCTCTTAGTGAATTCTGAAGCTATCAATACAAATAGCATGTTGCATAAAAGTTCATTAACTGTTGGTAACGATTAGATGATTGTGATTGTACTTTTTCTAAGGCATGAAACCTCAGTTTAAATAGGTGTAATTATTTTAGAACTCGATCATAGTTTGAGGCTTTGAGCTGTCAATTTATAAACTATTTATAACTTTACAAGATTTATCTTTAGTATATTTCTCTAATGCAAAACGAAGATTTTTATTTTTGTTCCCCTTTTTATTAAGGGTTCTAGGATGATGTCCATATCTAGATAGGATTCCTCCCTAACAGTGGTAGAGCTTTATGCTCATATTGATAAAAATAAAATAATGGAAAAAGTACTTCTATTCATGGGAAATTGGTGTAGTTTTAGATTCTTCGCATATTGATAAAAATAAAATAATGGAAAAAGTACTTCTATTCATGGGAAATTGGTGTAGTTTTAGATTCTTCGCATAACATGAAATTCATTTACAGTTGGGTCGATCAAGCAAGATTACCTCTCTTCTTTAGTTTCATCCTAATTGGTGTGCCAGCTAGCACTTGAGGTTTATGAATTTTTTTTATTATTAATTTCTACTCCTAATCCATCTAAATTGTTGTATGCTTAAAAAATGGATTGGGTGGGTTGGGTTAGGGTTGGAGAATTTTAAACGGGTTGGATTAGGATAATGATTTTCTAACCCATCCATTTTTGGATTGGGTTGATGATATTTTAAATGTGTTGGATTAGGGTTGATATCAATCCGACCCATCGACCCAAATTGCCAGGTCTATATTTGTCCCTTTCTTTTTTATCAGGATTGTAGTGCTCAAAACCGTGAGTTGTTTTTGTTCTAAGCTTTTGACAGTGTTGCCGGTTGATCTGGTCAATCGAGCATTTAAGCACTCCATAAACATACACCAGATAGGAACTGCTGAACTGAACGATTGGCTGAACTACGCACACAGCTAAAGCATATATGACAGAATAAAAGAAAATGATACTACCTCCGTCCCGTCATAAGTGTCCTGTTTGCTTTTTGGCACGTTTTTCCACCTCAATATTAAACATATAAGGTAAAATAATTTTTAAAACTAAATTTTGTATTATATAGTTTATCATGTAAGGATCATATGCAAAAACTTAAATTTTCAAAATTAATTTATCTTATATGTTAAAAATTAATCAAACGACATGTCCAAATAGTAAATAGGACGGTCAAGGTGGGACGGAGGGAGTATGTTAAGACTTCCGCAATTATGCCAAAATGGACTTACATCAAAGAATGTTTGAACAATACATGGACTGTTAAACGATTACGATCAAACCCTTGAATACAAAGAAGAGGTCACAAAATTTTATAAAAAATAAGTTACTATCCCGCAACCTGAGTCCAGATCGATATGTTACTATCATTCAACAACAGCCGAGTGACTTTTTCTATTCCGTCACAAACAGAGGGCAAATATTCGCAAGCTCACAACTTCACAGATCAAAACCTTTTGCCGCTAAAGCCTAAACACCATCCCAAGACAAGTTTAACTATCTCGATACAAATCCTCAACACGAATGCTTTACACAAACCAAATCATCCAACTTGTTGCCATCCATTTTGTAGAGTGAAGAACACTCCATCTGCTTGTAGTGATGCTGCGCTTCCTTTCTTAAGCTTTCAAATGGCATAGTTTCCCATTTATGGTAGTTAGATTTCTTTCTCACTTCGCTCATGTCATCTGACCCAGAAATAGGCCCATTGAATTCAGGACCTTTCTTCCCCCATACTTTACAGCTGCCAAACTGCCCCAAGTCCACAGGGCTAGCATCCTCTCCCCTTCTTAAGCGCAGGGCAGCAGCGTGAGCTCTTCTAATCATCTCTTTACTTGGGACATCTGACCATTCTTGCTTCATTTTGGATCTCATTGGAGAATGTATTCTGATCACCTAAATTGGACAATAAGCAAGTGGAGTAGGCATAAAATTATATCTTTTACACATGTACACTGAAGCTTATGAAACCCAAGGGGTCGCTCACAATCTATAGAAAGAAACGCAATCAATTACAAGAATAAATGCACTGGCCAGCAATGCCCAGTAATAAAAAAAGGTTTGGCTGCTCAAACTCAACACAGTTTAAAACATATAAATGTTAACCTCATGCAGAATCAGGACAAAATCTCTCACATTCGAAAATGAATTGATTAAAAAAAACTAAACAGCAGAAAGATGAAACTAGTACCCCAAGGCACTCAAGGAGCTGGTAATAAGCTCTTCCTTGAAGTGGATTGTGTCCCTTCTTTGGTTCAGTGAAATATCTGGTCCTGCGGGAGAAATGGACAGAAAAGGAATCAGAACCAAACTATACAAACCCGAGGGCCTTGCTAGGCCTTTTTAATTTTCCGCTTACCGCTTTTGTGAAACCAAATACAAGAACCTGACTCGTTTAGCATTTTCTTACAATTTATTTCAAATTAGAATGAAGCCAAACTTGAAAAAAAGTAGTATTCATTGTTGAGGCAATTCGATTTGTTTTCAAATTTGATTTCCTTAATTTTTAACCAAAATACCAAAAAGAGCCACATTTAAATTTAATTCTGGAAAATGGAAAAAGCAAGTTACCATTAACCGTGATGATAAGCTAAGATGATCAATTTACCCTATGAAATGTGCAAAACTAAACACTACTCAAACCTCCGCATATGAATGAAATACCACATTCTAGGCATGGGCAGCTAAATTTGCACAAAAATATGATAATTAGGTTAGCCCAAGGCAGAATTGTTCTACAGAGCGGAAAAGCTCTAGCAGATTCCACCAAAAAGTTAGATTCCGTCGATAATAGAATAAAACAAGATTCTTAAACCATTTGTAATGATTACAGTTCGAATCCAAGTTTTTATCCAAGTTCAACAAAATGGATATTTATGAAATCCAGTGCATTTAAAATTGACAGCACCTTAGGGCTAGATGTCATAATTAGATGTTCCAAATTCATCATCTTGAGACAAGAGTTAATAGCAAAACTAACCACTCAGTATAACCTGGATCTACAGTGAAACCATAGATATCAACAATGTCACACATAGAGAGTGCCAGCTCTATAGATTTCATGCCTGTGCCTTTAGCACCTCTACGCAACACAATTCCCTGGAACAAATACACAGGGTTTGGAATGGTCTGCACCCAAATGAAAGAAACAAAGTCAAGTATTAGATTTGTTCAAAATGCTATAGGCCATTTCATTTCAGGAAAGGGAATATTCATCGCAGAAATACTTGCTGCTTGCAATAACAAAATCTTTGTTAAACAGAACAAACTAAGACGAACAATAACCTAACTGCCATTACCAGACAGCTCGGTTAGGAGTGGCTTGGACTGAAGAAGTCACTTGTGACCAAAGGTCAAAGGTTCGTAACTTCCCACTTCCAGATGTTAAAAGCAAAAAATGACCCTAATTTAAAAGTCAAGGGGAAATGTAGTTTTTTAATGGCATACTAACACTGTCTGTTTTGATTTAAAGGAAAAGACAAGCCTCAGTATACAAGTAACATTCTAAAACCATCTTCGAAAACATATATGCCCCAGGAAAACTATATTTTAATTTCAGTTTGATTCAGATATAAAGTGAAAAAACAACTTAAAATTCTTCAGTCTGCGCAACAGATGGCAAATGAAGTGTAACTGAGGAAACTAGAAGACGATTTAATCTTTAATACCTCCACCTGATAGATTTTTTTAGACAGGCATTGCGATTTGAACTCATGACCTATTGGTTACAAGCGCACTCCACTTCCAACCAAGCCACACAATTTCATTCTTAATGATGATATATAAAATGGAAGGTATGGGCGAGTGTTTGCAGAATGGTGAAAAGTTCAAGAGAAAAACGTGCAAACTTGCATGCATGAGGCTATGTAGAGATTCATGTAGCGTAGACAAGACTGTTCTGATTTTATCTGTAACTTTTCTTCATAAAATGACATGATGGTTTTTACCACTAGCTTGCTTTCCTTAACAATAATCTAAAATTGGAACTTATTGAATCCACTAATAGCACAACATAAACGTTTTCAGCATCTAGGGAAGAGATTCTGACCTTAATCATTGCATTGAAGTCTCTATGGGTTAGACTTTTGATAATAAGAACTTCATCAGCTGCAAGAAAAGTTTGAAGAGAGAATTAATCTTATATCTTCCTCCTATCAGTAAGTTTTTCTTTCTTACAGGGAATATGACTAAACCTCCACTGATTAGATTGATATAATCATTCTAGAGTAAAAAGTAACAAAATACAGATGAAGAGGCGAGTCCTTTACGTACGAGCTCCTTCCAGAATTTTAACCATGTTGCGGGCAGCACCCCTGACCACAAGGCGAAAGTCCCTTTTTAAACCAACATATTTAGCATACTTCTGCTCAAAATCCAGAAACATAACAGATCAGTACTGAGTATCCCTACAGAAAGAGAGGAGTGTAGAAACCAGCTTTATTTTCTAGTCCTAAGCCGTGTTTCTTAACTATATTCTTTTCTTTTTTCTGAGACGGAAATGAAGGGCTCTAATTTTCCAGCTAAACTCCATAAGCTCTCATTAAGACAAGCATCAAGTACCTCATTCACTGGAGCCTCGTTATCCCGAATAACTGCATCATGCCTGTCGATCTCCTGTCCAAATTCTGTCTTCAAAAGATCCCCCGAGTTCCCAACAACAGCACACTTTTGAAACTGAAGGGGACGGAATGGAGGCTTTGCTGGTAAAAGTAAATTCAAATGCTCCTCGCAAAGCGTCTGATTGTAGCATTTGTCAGCTCCCCTACAAAGAAACAATTCAATATCCAATCGGTCAAAAAGTTGCATTTAACCATACAGGAAAGAAGAAATTTAATTGGAACAGATGTCACAGAGAAACAAACATGAGTAAGGAATCATACAATTGGGCAATTCTTTTGGCCGCATAATCCAACCATCCTTTAGGGCGAACATCAAGATACTCTCTCGTCAACACTGTAGTCATGTTACGGTACTGCAGGGATTATAGTCTCATCATATATTATTTCCTTTAAATGCTAGAAAATCCATGGGAAACAGAGTTATCAATGATGTATCACCTGTTCCCACAGCAATACTGCTTCACAGACATCAAACTTGTACTCCAATGGTTCAAAAACTTTGAATTGTGCATTGTACTGTACACAGGAACATATTGACAAACAGATATTAGCACATCCTGTTAATGAAAAAAGAGAAGAAAAATATGGACATTCAATAGAGACCTACCCATGTGCTATTAGTGCCTTCCGGATACTTGAGGATTATATTGCAGTGATCAATTATAGTTGCTGTAAGCCCAAGTCCTCTGTTTGCCTACACAATAGTGCACGGTCAAACAACCGGTTTTTATCTGATACCTACCTAGCGGGTACAAGTGTTTAATAAGCACTGGGTTTAAGATCATAGATTGATTAAGGAATTAAGTGGTGAAAATGGTAATAGATACCATGGGTTGCCAATAAGGGAGGAACCTATCGAATCTCCAAGCGGGCAACCAGACAATTTGCCCTTGCTAGTGAAGAAAGAGGAAATATCAAACCCAGTTAACTCATTTTGGTTCTTTTTTCTTTATCAATAACTTCGTTCAATCAGATGGCCGTATAACAGCAGTTTTCTAGACCCAAGAGCACACTTGAAGTGCTAATCAAGGAAAATGCATTAGAAGAGATTTAGATTCATGACGTCCTCGAGATTACAGTCAGGTATTTCTTGATCATTCAAGTTAAGCCTGTTTATATCAAGGACAATAGGTATTGGAATATCAGAAAAGGATGCAATCGATCGGACAAATGTTCTTCAATTACAGGTAAAAGCCAAACGGACTCAAAATCATAGATGGGTCCAACTCAGCGGAAAGGGTATAGGAATAGGACTCATGAATTGCAATGATGGAAGAAACCAACTAGGTAACGCAAAATAAGTATCCGCAATGACTTACGACACACTGTTGAACACTACTTTGAAACGCGGACAAGATCTTTATGTCCTGCCTGTTGCTAACACTCAGGTTCAGCTTGGGTCCATCTATAAGAAATTAAAATTAATCAGCCAGAAAGAAGATTAAAAGAGAGAGAGAGAGAGAGATGGACGATCAGCAGTGACAGATAGCAAGAGCAAAACAGTTTGAAACCAGAAGAAACCACCACCAAACGAGAGAGCATTATTCGTTGTAAAGAAAGAGAGAAGATGGCAAACCGGTTAAAGAGTACTGAATTGAGAAGACGAGGATAGAGAAAGCCGCAACAACACATAAGAGAAGGAGAGTGAGGCTCCTGGGTTTGCTATGAACCCTCATGTTCACAACCAAATAAAAACAGAACACATCCAACCGACACTAGCTCAACCGTGTTAATATAGTTAGTCTCAAATCTACGAATGTTGGAGGGGAGATAAAAAAAGAATGGATAGATGGCAGAAACAAATTGCAAAAGCAGTGGATTGAGGTGAGGAGACTACTCAAATTTCAGGTAATAAGGTTTCCGTGCGTCTTCTGGAGTGCCGATTAATGGTTTCTACTTTCTATGGTGTGGTCTTCGGATCTAACTGGTACAGTACAGTTGGACGCACAAGGCTCTCCCCAGTGAAGCAGCAGTGATTTTTAGGCCGGTGACGGTGAGAGTAGCAGTTAACTTGCGATATTGGTTTTTTAGCAATTTGATTTCCTTTTGCATTCTAGGGAGCGTTTGGATCAGATACTGGTGATAATATTGGGCCTGTTCGCTCATCACTAGCAGTGAAAAACCTACGAGAAAATACAGTAGATAAAGGTTTGTCTAGAACGGCGCTGTTCGTTCAGAGTCAAAAAGAAAAAAAGAAAAAAGGCGCAGCACCTGAGACACAACTGTACAGGTGTAGTGGTCTTTTTTTAGGTCCCGTTGGGTGTGTGCGAATAGCAGATTAATCCGCTTTTGAAAAAGCATGTAGGACAAGTGTCAACCTATAACTCGTTAAGACTCTGTAAAATATGTTCGTGTCCGGTCACCATTCATTAACCACGGACGCCTTTAAGTGAACGCAGATATTTCTGCGTTTCCCAGCCAGCATCGAACGCGCTCTTACTGGAACCCACCAGCTGCGTTTGACAGTAGCGATTCCATTTTTTCATAGCTTAAGGTGACACATGATATTTGGTCATTGGAGTATTCATATGTCATGACCCCACTAAAATATAATCTCTGTTTTCTGATTGGTTAACTATGGGCAACCATAGTAACCTTTATAATAACGCAGAATACCTACGTTCAGCGAACAGGCTCTAAACCATTCTGAGCTTGTGATTGGTTAACCACAGGAGCATTATTTGTAACACAACAATTCCTGCGTTTGCTCCTTTTTTTTGCCGGCATCGAACGACGCCTTAGTGAATGACAATCAGACATGTGTTAGCTACATATTTGAAAAAGTTTAGGGGCCTTCGATTTTTGCATCAAAAGCAGCTATAGTGACCTTTAAGTTAAAGTTGACTCTAGTTAACCATAGTAGTTATGACATGTGGACTAAGGTGGACCCAATTTTTTAAATAGTCCACTTATATACTGACATGTGTAGTTACTTTTTCTATAAAGCTGCACATTGTTGATTAAGGGTGTGAATGTAGCCTTAGTCGGACTGAAAACCTATCAGAGATGGACACATGTACATGACTATTTAGGTCTTGTTCGCTCACGGCGTGCAAACGCGGGTATTCCTGCGTTTGCATAAAGCTGCTAATTGCCACCATAGTTAACCAATACGGAAATGACATATATGCTTTTTGCAGTATGTGGTTGAACTTTAACCAATTAAAGATTGACACTTGTCAATCAACATTAGCAAAAAGTACATAAATCTCCTACGCGCTATTATCGAATAGGGCCTTAAAAAAAGTAGCATTAAGCTGCTGGATATATCAATGACAGTCGTGAGGGGTGTTCAGTAAATGTAGGTTATTATGTGTGGATAAATGAAGTTTTAGTTATTTTATTTTAATCTGGTCCACTAATAATAAATTGTCAAGTATACTTAAACTAATTTTAGTCGGCAAAATTAATTTACTGAACCAATAATATTGAGACACATATATAAACTTTATATAAAATTACTGTTTGTTTCTTAAAGCCACCTACCGCACGGGACCTAAATGTGAAAAAGTCTAAAATGAGTTAAAATTTGAATAGAAGGGGAAGTTGAAACCTGTATTGATTTATAAATTAAATCAACCAATATATTTCAAATTATTTCAAAGCACTATTAGATTTTGATAGACAATTGAAGTTTAAAGAAAACTAGTTCTAAGAATATATAAATTGCAAGTATTTATAGTTGAGTAGTACACATTCATAATTTCATGTAGAAGATGCAAGATGAGCATCAAAGGTTGAAGATTAGAACAATTTTTTATATATATAGCTGAATTAAATTCAGCAAAATGGTAATACTGAGGTTCAATTAAACATTTCTCGCCAAAAGATAAGAACAATTTATAACATACTTTTTTCAAAATGTTAGAGATCAAGTGTGAGTTCCACATTGAAGAATTATATAATTAATAAGTAGTTCATATAGTTTATGTGTTATTCCATCTAAGGCCAATTGGATTTAGGATGAAATCTCATGGTGTATATGGATATTTTAGGATGGAAACAATGAGTGATGTGTGTAGCACTAGTTGGTAAAATGAGTATTCATTTTTACTATCTTGTGTGAACACGTGACGCATTATATCGACCAAACAGAAGAAACATGCTCTTGATCTACCTTTAAAAAACAAAAAACAAAACAAAAGATCTTCCTCTGCTTCTTTACTTCAACCATGGAAATATTGGGATAGAGGAATGTGTGGTCGCAGATTTGTCCCTTAGAATGTATCTTGTGACTCTTGACTTCGTCTCTCCTTTCCATCGATTTAGAACTCATTTCTGCAGTTTCCTTCATTTTCTCTTCTACAACCTGTCGGTAGTGTCTTGGCGCTACGATTCCTCATTTTCCTCCCTTTCTTTTGCAACCTCTCGATAGTGTCTCTTGGCGCCACAATGGTTTTGTAATGACCCCATAACCGGGCTAGTTCTAAGGTCGCTACACGCCGCGCACTATACTAAGATACGCAAGGCTCTAACTCAAATTGCTCATAAACCTGAAAAGATAGACATTTGCATTAAATGTACCGAATGTTTACAAGAGATCCAGAAACCAAACCAAATATGTAATAAGGTTAATGCCCGAAGGCTACAAAGTACTGAAAGTATACATAGCTAATACATAAAAAGATAACAGAAATAGAGTAAATTAAATCTCCAAGCATGGAGTTCACCAGCAAGATCAATCTGCAATGTTAATTATTGTGGAAAGGGGTGAGCAACCACATGCTCAGCAGGCAGCAACCGTCATCAATGAGGTCGCTCAAAACAATTGAAAACAGTGAGCAGAAACATAACAAAAGAGTTCATTTAATAAGATCCAAAACAGAAGGAGACAAGAGAGTTTTTTCAAACATATTGGAACTCAGTGGTCCCCAAATCAAAACACAGGTTTAGAAATTTCACAAAACAGAGTGGGACACTAGCACCAAGCACACACATATACAGAAAGGGTCAGAGACCTATGGATCTATCAGATCCCTCGACAACGCAGAAATGGTCCAAAGATCAAAGGACCCATCGACCCCTATAACAAAAATGGGAATGACCTAACACATACAGAAATGACATTTATGTAGCATGTCACATGATAGCTCGACCCAACCATCCACAGCTTAGAAGTGAAGTAACTAGGTCCCAAAATAGAGATTCACACTTTCAGAGTTTATATGCATGAAAACACATCCAAAACACGGATAAATAGCTTATACATCTTTGGGGGATTACAACCCCCAAACAAAAATCAAAATGAAGCTCAAACAAGCGATTTAAGCAAAAATAATAGGCTGTCCGAACATGCGTCCGAACTTGCATGTTCAGACACAGGCTGAGACTTCAAAGACGCGGAAACAGAGGTGTACGAACATGCGTTAGAACATACATGTTCGGACACATGCTGAACTTCAGAAAACAAAACCAGAGACTTGTCCGAGCATGTGTCCGAATATACATGTTCGGACACATGCCGAACTAAAATAAGAGAAAGTCACAAGGTGTGTCCGGACATACAAGTTTGGACACTGTTCGAGACTTGTACTCCAGAGCCGACCTCACACTCTGTCTGAACATACATATTCGGACAGATGTTCGGACACGTACAATTTTTTAAAAACTCAAAGCGCTCAAACGCACTGTCCATACTTACATGTTCGGACAGAAGATGTTCGGATGTCACAGAAATCAGAACATAGAAGCGACAAAAACCGCAGAAAAACTCACCAAAACAATGGTAATTATACACACACAAATTCAGAGTAAAGGCACAAGTAACCATGGAGTTTTAGCACCAGAAACGCACACAAAAACAATGTCAAAACACCACAAAAATCCACACACAAACCAAGGATTAGAAACCTTGCAATATAACTTTCTCTATGGGTGAACTTCCATACCGATTCAGAATCACCACCTCCCTTGAATCAGCGCAGAATACTTCCGGATTAGTAGAAGAAGGAGCCCCACGACAATCCACAAATCGACGCAAACGCACAGCTACTGAACAAACAGATTACAACCCCAAAATCAGCAAAGAGAGGAGAAAACAATAATCCGAAATCTGCCCACAATCCACGAATCAAACCTAGAATTCGAAAAAGGAGTGCACAGTAGAGGAGAAATCCGACCAACACACAATACAGAGCAGCAACACCAATCCTAAAATCAGCAAGGAACTAGGAGAGGAAAGGGAGAAAACATTTGTTCACACCACGAGAGGAAACTGACGTTGTGAAAAATGAACGGGAAAAGGAATAAGGAAAAAATTTCCTTATTAATACCATTACCTTAATTAAAGAAGAGAAAAGGACCTCCTCGCCCACGTCTTCTTTTTAATTCCACACATGTCCCAACTGACATAACACAACATAACCCAAGACACAAAACACAACTCAACTTAGAATACGACACAAAAATATAATCCGACTTACGAAATATTCTGGCTTATAACCACTAAATGTAACGACCCCAAAACCAGGCTAGTTCTAAGGTCGCTACACACCGCGCACTATACTACCTAAGATACGCAAGGTTCTAACTCAAATTGCTCAGAAACCCGAAAAGAAATATCGTTTACATCGCTTAAACCAAATTGTATACAAGAGTCTGACATGTCATCGTAAATACATAAACAACCGATGGCCAAAGGCTACAAAGTACTGAGTAAACCATAGTCAAACACTAGATCCGAAGTAAAGATGTTAAACTCCAAAATCAAATACATTTGATAATAACATAAAATCAACTAAGCTTCAAGCTCGGAGTCCACCAGCAAGGTCATTATGAAATGTTAATTATTGTGGAAAGGGGTGAGCCACCATATGCTCAGCAAGCAGCAACTGTCCTCAACGAGGTCGCTCAAAAGGAGTGAAAACAATGAATAGAAACTTAACCAGAGAGTTCATGTAATAAGATCCAAAACAGAAGGAGAGAAGAGAGTCGAATCAAACAGATGGAACTCGGTGGTTCCCAAATCAGAACATAGCTCAGAAGTTTCACAAAACGGAGTGGGACACTAGCAGCAAGCACACACATATACATAAAGGGTCAGAGACCCATGGATCTATCAAATCCCTCGACAACGCAGAAATTGTCCGAAGACTAAAGGGCCCGTCGACCCCCAAAACAAAAATAGGAATGACCCAACACATACAGAAATGATGTCTACGTAGCATGTCACAGGATAGCTCAACCCAGCCATCCACAACTCAGAAGCGAAGTAACTAGGTCCCAAAATAGAGATTCACACTTTCATAGTTTATATGCGTGAAAACACGCCCAAAACATAGATAGTGAGCTTATACAGCTTTAGGGGATCACAACCTCGCAAACGGAAATTAAAACGGAGCTTAAACGAGCGATCTAGGCAAAAACAGTAGTGTGTCCAAACATGCGTCTGAACTTTCATGTTCAGACACAGGCCGAGACTTTAATGACGCGGAAACAAAAGTGTCTGAACATGCGTCCGGACACATGCCGAACTTCAGAAAACAAAACCAGAGACTTGTTTGAACATGTGTCCGAACAAGTATGTTCGGACACATGCCGAACTAAAATCAAATGAGGTCATAAGGTGTGTTCGAACATGCGTCTGGACATACAAGTTTGGACACAGTTCGAGACTTGTAGTCCAGAGCCGTCCTCGCACTCTATCCGAACTTACATGTTCGGACGTCGCAGAAATCTAAACACAGAAGTGACAGCATCCGCAAAAAAACTCACCAAAACAATGGTAATTGTACACACACGAATTCAAAGTAAAGGCACAAGTAACTACGGGGTTTTAGCCACCAGAAACGCACATAAAAACAATGTCAAAACTCCACACAAATCCACACACAAACCAAGGATTAGAAACCTTGCAATATAACTTTCCCCTGGGTGAACTTCCACACCGAATCAGAATCACCACCTACCTCGAATCAGCGCAGAATACTTCCGGATTAGCAGAAGAAGCCCTACAACAATCCTCAAATCGACGCGAACACACAGCCATTGAACGAATAGATTACAACCCCAAAATTAGCAAACATAGGAGAAAACAATAATTTGAAATCAGCCCACAATCCACAAATCAAACCTGGAATTCGAAAATGGAGTGCACAGCAGAGGAGGAATTCGACCAACACACAATATGGAGCAGCAGCACCAATCCCAAAATCAGCAAGGAACTAGGAGAGGAAAGGGAGAAAAACTCTCATTCACACCTCGAGAGGAAACTGACATTGTGAAAAATGAACTGGAAAAGGAATAAGAAAACACTTTTCCTTATTAATACCATTACCTTAATTAAAGAAGAGAAGAACCTCCTCACCCCTCATCTTCTTCTTAAATTCCACACACGTCCCAACTGACTTAACACAACATAACCCAAGACACAAAACACAAATCAACTTAGAATACGACACATAAATATAATCCAACTTATGAAATATTCCACGTTATAACATTAGTAGACTTGATTTCCCCCCTTTTATATCCAATTTTGGAGAGCATCTCTCAGTGAAGATTGCCCATCGATTTTCTCTCATTTTTCTTTTGACTTTAGACATTGCACTCAGGCTTGTACTTTTTCACTCATGTGGCATCCCAGGAGATGTTTGTTACACTCAATACGACAGCTAGAGATCATTGTCGAATATTTTCAAACCACATTCGATACGACATATGGCAGACAAAAGTTCAAGTTACAGCTATTTTGTTACCTAAATTGCAAGAACAATGACAATTAATTCCACTTGATACTCTGTGCAAGAAAGAGCTCTGAGACATGTTTGGGCATTCCCCGACCATGACTTGGACATGTTGCTTAACCACGTAAATGCGAATCATTTAATTGTTTTGCTTCATACCTAGCGAACTCTCAATCAAACACAGGTAGAGAAAGATGCCCCGTGGGATTTTTACCCCTACAATAGTTGTTTTAGAAACAGAAACAAAGAGCTCGAGATGGTTAGGGATTGAGAATAAAGTAAAAACAAAAAACAAAAAAAAACAAATAGCTGGTGATGCAAATGTTGGGCTCATCATAGACTGCCAAATGATGCTCTACTTTGGAAGAGTGTCTGAAGTCCGACGAGTTTATCTATTGTTTTGCTTTACGTTGATGCCAAAGTATCAAAGTCGACACATATAATAAGACTGGAAGCAACTTCACGGGTCCATGGACTATTTTAGAAGACTTTAATAGTCTCCCGAATTTGGAAGAGGAATCAGTAGAAGGTGCAAATCAACCTTCATTCTATCATAAATTGCCTCACTGAGTAAGTTGCTGGGATGTTCGTGTACTTTAGAAGAACAGTTTTACATATATAGGGTCCGTTCGATAACGGGCTTGTCTTTTTTGAGCCCATAAAGCTGCACCTTTATGATGGGATGATTTGTGGACTTTGAGTTTGGACGCGTTCGATTACCACGAATGGGTGAATGTGGATAACCGAAGTCGAATGACCATCATACCCTCGTATTGCCTTTACAATATGCGCGACTTTTCTTCGTCGTCTATCCGTCTTCAACTCTTCAGCGCAGAGGGGGACACAACAAACCATGCCATCACCGGGGACAGTATGACCACGCATGCTATTCTTTTCCGACTCATTCATTACACAGTCTTTGTTGCATGTATTTACTAACTATGTTGTTTCCATGGTTTTAGGGTTCATCAGGCGGCGTCAACGAGACCATAGTCGTACGACTCAATACCATACTGATCGATTGTCCACACTGCAGACACCAATGTATCCTTTGGATCGCATACACTACGGGCAACTTTGGTCGTCTGTTCTACAAGCGCATACACCACGAACCAGGGTAGGCGTTTGAGTGTCAGTAGGGGATCAGTAAGGCCTCCAGTAGATGATTGCGGTAATCTTCACTCTATTGCATTGAGGACAGATGAGCATGTAATCGATCTGAAGCATGCCATTGCCTTTCAAACGTCCAAAGTCCAAGACGTCCATGGTCTTTGTACTCGCCTCGTCACTGAACAAGACCAAATGAGTCGAAGATTATCCAAATTAATGCTAGTAGTCGTGGTAGTAATGTTGTTGTTGATCGTCTTTGTCGTCGTGTAATGTGCATTGGCATCGGTTGCGGTCTATGTGTGTATCTTAGGGCACCTTATTTGCCGTAGGTCAAGTTTAGTGGTCATTAGGCCTGACAACTTCAATGTTTGACAATATGTGCTACAGTGTGAAGTTGTTTGTGTAGAATGTATCTGTAATTTAGTTCGTCATAGTCTGCATTCGATAACAGTGTCCAATGTGTGTTGAATGTCTGTTGGGATATGCTAAGTTTGTTTAT
The DNA here is from genome assembly GCA_023374045.1 of Limonium bicolor. Lineage (NCBI taxonomy): Eukaryota > Viridiplantae > Streptophyta > Magnoliopsida > Caryophyllales > Plumbaginaceae > Limonium > Limonium bicolor. Next base: position 39,703,630 of record CM041779.1, on the reverse strand, counting down.
TTATGGTATTTGAATGTAAGGGTTCACATATTTTGCAATGAAATGCTTATGAGCAGATTTGGAAATGTATTGCAGTGTTTACATGTTGCATGACAGAACCCTGTGCGCCAAATGAACATTTACAAAAAATTGTCATGACCATTACGCATTGACATATACATGTTGGGTAATGCCAAACTTAAATAAGGGTTTAGGCAGACACAATACAACAACCTATGCAAACTGGTTATTGAAATAACTTTGGGCGCATCTGCAGCAAGTTGGTACAATGTTGTCATTGAAATCAGATTTTCTTGCTACATAGGAATACAATGGTATGGATTAGATTCACTTTCAGATCTTTCATTAATGACAGATGTATAAACATTTACTACGTTCACCAGCCTTGGCCAGTTATCCCATCTATTTAACCAACCTGCATCCAGCACAACACACAAACTGTGGTCGTGAACTAGTGTATTCCCAGTTAATGTGATAGCAACTCCCCAACCAAAGATCAGAATGGCAACCACAAAAAAACTCTAGGTCAGAGGCAAACTGGAGTCTGTTGTACTTCTTGAATCAGATGACAACTGCAAAGAAGGTAATCCTGATTCAGTTGATGCTTCTGTGCACAGGGGTACCACAATGAAGCACCCTGCAACCGATGAATTCCAGAAGAAGCGTGGCCGCACAACAGAGGTAGCGCCAGACCAAGCATCCACTACAAACCCAGTTCATGAAGACAATAAGAAAACTGTGAAGAAGAAGAAGATTGTTCGACCTCCTTCACCTCCATGTTACTTCATAGAAGGAACAACTACTTCAGATTCGGATAACTCTGGCTACACAGTGAACATGCACATGTATGCCTAACTGTTATCCACTAATGATAATTATTTAAAAAAACTGTTATCCACTAATGACTAGAAACAGTTTCATTAATGTAGTTGATTTATCTTAAGTTGTTACGTCGTGCACTACCGTCAAGTAGTTAGAAATGGGTCACGTCTTTTAAGTGATTAAGTACTGTTAATTAAACTCTTTTAGCTATCTTATAATTGATGGCAAATTGTAACTCTTGGTTGTACTTGTAGTCACCTGTTGAAGTCGTATTAGTTTATGCATTTTGTGTATGTCAGTGGCTGTTTTAATCTCAATTACTATTAAGTATGAAGTCATCTTTAGCATTTCCATCCCTTAACGTTTATTACAATGACTCCTACATGGCGTTATGTTATTGAAAGAAGTAAGTACACGTGGAAACACAGACTGACCATATATCTACCATCATTAAACATTTGTACTGCAGTAGTTGGCAATGGACTGACGTTTATCTACCTAAGCCCATTAATTACAACCATCTCATGACATGTCTTTTCACACTGCATTTGTATTTCTAATGCATTGTGCTCTGAGGTATGACATTTAAGGGCTTTACCCTTGCACAAGTTGACTTCATTGTCTTCATTGTTTGTGGTCAGAGAAGCCATATAAAATATTATAGTACTTCAGTTGGAAACCCACGCAGTGGTTTTTCCCATGAACCCAACCATATCTCAACTGCTTTTTTGCAGTTACTCAGACTACCATCGGTAATGGTGTATGTATTGAAGGGTGCAGTTATACATCTTGTCACCACAAATTTAATTCAACCCCCACCACAACTGAATCTAAGTTATTGTCTGGGTAAACGCATTTGAAGTATTTTATAAGGGCAGTATTATGCGTATGGCCAATCTATGCTGCACTTGTAGTCTCGTGCAATGGCTTCAAATGAAAGAAATTCCACTGGTACGGGATACTCTAAATGTTCTGTCATAAAAAAACAAGAACATCCTATTGTAGATTTGAATACTTTTTCCACCTCTGGTGATGAAAGCACGGGCATGTCAATTACAAGTCCTCCAGAAGTAACATATCCAAGAAGCTTACCAATGGCAGAGTTCCCAGTTCGTTATGCCATTGGGCAGGGGCATAGTTGGGTTGATAGGCCGATAGTATTGTGTTTGCCTGCATCTACTGTTGCAAGTAAACAACATATATCCACTAAGCTAACAAACGAGAAGTCGAAGGTGGTGGAAGGTTCTACATCAAAGATTAACACTGTAGAAAACAAATTTGATTTCGTAGCTTATGCAAATAGGGAGCCAATCCAGCCTCCAGGTTCGAGTTGGCCAGACATGACATTGCCAAGACGTCGTTGGTGTATTTTATCCAAGTTTGTATGGAATGAAGGTATAAATTGCAACTTCACAAGAGAATATCCTCATGAGCAGAAAATTAATGAATCCACTTCAGGTGAATGTGAGTCTACAGATTCAGACAGTCAAATGCTAGACTCTCCAGAAGATGAGAGCAACAACGGGTCTGACCCACATGATATCAGCGTAATAGATCTTGAATCCAGTGATGAACCATAACAATGCTTAAATGTGTTTGTTTTTACGACATGTGTTTGTAGTTTTTGTCAAACGTTTGCTGCTGTGTTTCTTTACTTCTTTTTATTTTCTGTTTTTGTTTGGTTAGTTGTCGAAAGTGTTTGATTATTATTGCTGTTTGAAGAGAAGTATCTCTAGTTAGTATTCATGGTTGTTCAGCTTCAACCTGTTCCTTTTAACATTAATGAAATGCTGTTGTGGTTCTCTTATGTTCCTTTTAACATTAATGAAATGTTGTTGTGGTTCTCTTATGTTCCAAAGTAGAAGGAGTTGGCATATACCATTAGAACTGCATATTTTGAATCACACACTGATGTCAAACTACACAAATAACAACATAACATACATTTGCAGTTGGATATGAGTCAACATTCACTGACATTTTGCAGCCACGCATCAACACAGATCAATAACAAAATACAAAGCACACATATTGCAGACTTCTAATCGCCACTTAGTTCTAATTGTACATGTAGACTAAGATGGTTAATGGGATTTTGTTCCAAGTCTCTGTAGATATGCCCAATAAGCTTCATCAACGTTTGGTGGTTTAGGCCCCTTGAAACGTTTTCCACCACTTTCAATTTCTTGCAGCTCCGCATAGTTGTCCCCTGCTGATTCAGACTTGACCTCCAATAAGCAATGAATGCTGATGCCCTACAATCGGCGCTCCTCAAGTACATATCATCAATGGTTGAAATCGTGAAGAGTTATGGCCAGATGAGACGTTTTTCTACCATGGATTCGGCATTCCCCAGCAACATTGGAAGAAGAAATCAGCAATGAATGCTAATGCCGTACGAAAGCTTCTCCGTTGTGAGGTATTGAACGATAAACAACTGGCCGCAGTGAATGAATTCGGAGAAAGAGAATTTCCAGATTCGACTCACGGTATAGGGGCAAAGATGTAAAGTGGAGGGGGTTGGCAGATTAATCTATTGAGGAAAAGTGCATATTTGGTGCAAACGCAGGTATTTGCTGTGTTTGGGTAAAGGTGCCTTATGAGCTTAATCTACACTTTTGTTGGGTGATAAAGCTTGACAAATCGCGCACGATTTTGGCAAAAATGACGATTTGTCGTAGTCGAACGCTGCCATAGAAATAGTAGAGGGACGTCCGTACTGTAAGCTTGAAAGGGTGTTAGTGAATGAGCCTAGATAAGGCTGCGTTCGGTCACAGCCTTTTTGTGGCATAAATGTGGCATTTTTGAGTTTGGCATTTTGACAAAAAATTCAAAACCGCCACCTCCGAACAACAATTTTCAAAACAGCCACAAATATACCAGCACAAACAACAACAAACAACCACAAAACAACCAACCAATTTACGCTGCAAATATAATGAATACCGTAAACAGAGGCAAAGCCATAAAACTGTAATTAAGGGGGCGAGAATATTTTAATATATAAATTAATATTTAAAACTTAATTTTTAATAAATTAATTTAATATTTAATATTTATAATTATATTTTAAAAATGATATTATATATCAATTTGACACAAATTAAATTAAAATTGAATTATAGATTAATATATTATAAATTAGTTTTTTTTCTTTTTCTTTTTAGTTTTTTTATAAAGATTGGTATACAAATTATAATTAAGGAAAATAATATAGAATAATAGTTTAAACTATTAGTGTTTTTCTAAATTGTTTATTTAGATACGGATAAATAGTCTCTTCAAACTATTACTATCTATCAATTCTAAAAAAATTCTACAAGGAAAATAGCAAACTAATAAAAATTACGATCTAAACTTTCAATTATATCAAAATTATTAGAGTAAAACTATTTGTATATATTCAGAAATATCAATTATAAGTATTCACTTATTACTTCTATTATGATTTGTTGTATATAAAATTATTATATGTTTATACCGTGCTTATAATTAAAGAATAATTTTATATGTGAATATACGTTATTTTTCATTTCTTGACATATCCAATATTAAATTTAAATTTATGTTTTGAATTTCAATAAATATATTTAATTGAATATAATATATTGTTTTAACTACAATATATGTTTAAAATAAATATTTTATCAACAATTAAACAATATATAAAACAAAATAAGTGATGTTATATATATAATATTTCGCTTACAGTCAATTATTTTATTATTACAAAAATTGCTTTTTTTAATGATATTATTTTTTGATTAAAAATTAAAAATAAGTATTAATATAATTGAAATGTTATTAAATACTAATATATAATCCGTAAAATTTATTTTTATAATAATATCTAATATATTTACTCTAAATACAATGGTTTTATTTCTTAATTTTTTCAAAGATATGTCAAAAATTTATTTATAATTATATGTAACATATTATAATTAATTGTCACTAAAATATTATTAAAGAATAATAATTAAAAGGCTATAATTGATTATTCATACATATATTTAATTTTATTAACAAAAATTATTTTAAAATATAATATAAAATTTTAATTGTAATACAAAAACGGTAAACGCACCGCACAAACTAACTTATTCAAAACAGACAGACGAAACCGCCGTCTGCCGAACACTAGTTTTTAAAACAGCCACAAAACAACCAATACAAAACAACCAACAAAACTACCACAAACAACCAACCAAACAACCAGACCAAAACTACCACAAAACTACCATCAAATTCCAACCGAACGCAGCCTAAATGCTTTAATAATAGGGTGGAATTTTGTAACATTTTCAGTAGGAAGGTCGTGGGAGCAGGAAAAAAACCTAGGTCGCCTTTCAGATTCACAAATACCTATGTGTGCGGAAGATTCGAGCAGCTGCTTGGCACGACCAAAACCGCTTTGTCACCAAATTATTACTTCCCACCCATGAAAGCACGAACCCATAAAACTGCACTCCACCGATCACAGAGAAGATCTATGCGCATGACGCTGCAAACCAAGGCACCAACAATATTTCAGGCTGATCCAATACCAAACCAGACCGTAGATACCCTTCGGTCAGCTGTAAAACAATGGGAATGATACAGCTTCGATGACAGGGATAAAAGAGCAAACATAAACAGCTAGAAGAGTATACATCACTGTCCCACACAACTGAGCCTAACAATCTTTTACACTCACATAGTGATACTTCCTGGTTTTCTTTCATTGAACATCAGATAGAAGAGCTTGTACTTTGTCCGTTTCTACTTTCAACACCATTTACATACCATGTTATCATGACATCATTCAGAGTTATCTAATAACGTCGGCCACCAGACGTAGAGAGGAGAACGCGACTTGGCTTCTTCCCTTTCTTTCCCATTTCACCGGCTTTTGGCTGAGGCCGATTTTCTACAGGTGGCTCTCGGGATATTATGCTTGAAAAGGAAGCAGCACCTCGGTTTGTAGCAGTAGAACCTGCGAATGTACAAGACAAACCTCGGTTCAGATACCTAACATAAAGCTTCATATTTGAGTACTTCATAATTTCAACAGAGATGACCCTCCCTTGAACCCCGCCACCAGCACAGACATAAACAAACGGAAGAAAAAAAGAATATGGAAACAAAATTTATAAGAAACACTTGTTTCTTCCCCCACGAGTCTAATATACCCCCCCTCCCATCTCATATTAAATATATAATATGTTTTAAGCAAATGCGTTAAATACTCGAATTCAGCATGTGGATTTACTTTCTAACAAGTAGCAAATGGATGATTTATCTTCCCAAACTAGTTCAACATATACTAATAATAAACACATGAAGAGTATGAAGAGACCGGAAATTCAGCCACAGCCTAACATCAGACAACAATTTCCACCTCTTTAAAAAAAATAAGACAGAACTCAGATTACTTGTGCATAATATTAAGAATTACCACTAGGAACTGAAGAACCACTTCCTGAGCCCTCGGTGTTTCTCCCCGATTGAGTTTCAGAATTCAATGATGGGGAATCATAGCCAGCCGCAAAGCCTAACCGCGCCACACTTGCAAAAAGGCTTCTTTGACCGGTAGCAGGGGGACTAAGCACAGGTGCAATGGGGCTTCCTAAAGCTGAACAAGAACAATGATATATGTTAACATATTATAAAAAAGAGTGACATGTCTGGTTGTATTCTACTTCACCATAATTAATTCTTATTATAAAAGTACCTTCAAAATCATCCATAGAGAAAGTTGGTTCGTCATTAATATATGAAGCTCCATAATTTGAAGAGGGTGCATAATACGCAGCAACGGCTTCAGCTTTGACTTTCTCTTTGTGTTCCTACAATGTTAAACAAAGGAGGAAGAGAGACAATAGAGTGAAATGGCAGGCTACCTTTTATTCAGAATACTCATTTTTCAAAACAGATGCATGGTATAAGGAAACCACCAAGTCCAAACACTTGCGAAACAAAGTCATCAGGGACCAATCATGAGCGAGTAACCATTGTTTCCAGGAATTAATTTTCCAAAAACGGAAGATGGAAACTGAAAAATTCACAGAAATACAAATGAACAAGAAATGAGTGCTCATTTCCTGAATCACATTGCTATAGAGGTGTTGTTGCGATAATTAAAGATGGGAAAATGGGAGAAATATTTTTTCTCATCTCATTCCTTCAATTTTCAGTTCCAGTTTTCATTATGAGCACCTAATGGAAGAGAGCTACATCTTAAAACATAACATTACAGTTCATACACTTCAGAAGATAAAACAACATCAAAGCCACGTCTCATACCGCAATAGAAATAAAACACACAGCTAAAAGTTAAGGTATCATATGCTCTGCCAATAAATATTAATCTGATGCTATGGACCCGAATATCTTCAGAACGAAAATGATGCAGCCATCCTCTAACCAATGTGTCCTTTTTAATTACACATTAAAAGACAAAACATTACTGATGAAAAAACAGTAAATAAGAAAAGCAGCACAAGAATGAAATCGACCAGATAAGATCAGAAAATGTAAAATTGGTAGCAGGACAAGAAGGATGACATGAAGTATTACCTTTCTTGCGAGCTGTTCCCTTTGTTTTCCACGTTTCTTAATTAGATCTGCGAATGGAGACAGCGACTCTACAGGGATAATGTTGCTTAGATCAACTTCACAGAACTGCAAAGTTTACAGGGCAAATATTAGCGAAGTCTTAACTCCGTAAAACCTCTATTGAGACCACAAACATTACAACAAATGTGAACCTGGAATGTAGCTGTCAGAGGAAAATGGCTCAGGAAACGGTAACGCTTCCTTATGGCTTCGGACTGGGTCACTGTCTCAAGTTCCAAGATTCTTCCACTAAGTCTGCAGTTAGGGGATTATAACAAAAACCATAAAGAAATAAACAAGGATCAATCAAGTTACATAATTTTACAGCATTCTAGGCTAGCCTTAATGTCAAATCCTCGCACATATGCTTCCCCATTTACTACCATATCTCATTTCAGAGGAGAGACTGATTGGAATACGAAGAGCCAGAGTTCTACCATTTCATCATGTATACTACTATCTGTTGTCTAAACAAACGAGGCTTAATTTCCACATAGGTAATCTATTTTAATCAACATAATGCCCGTTCCTGACCAGTGCATAATCAAGACGCAAGTGAGGGACATGATTTTAATCCATCAAACTTCACAAGCAACATCAAGACTATATTCCACATGAAATCCATGCAGCCAATATTCAATCTTAGGAAGTGACTGGTCCTTTGGAAAGCTCTTGTATCTTAAAGAAAAAATATTGCCTCTAAAGCCTAAGGAATGGGCACATATGCTACAGAGGGTATGATTGCTTGGCCCTGCTATGATAGCTAGTTCTCTGTGAAGCATGGGTACAAGAAGATGCATTCCAGCCAAAGGTGCCTTGGGGAGATGGTGGTTCAGAGTCCTAGTAGTTTTCCTAGGCACACGTTTATCACTTGCTTAGCTGTAGCTGCTACAGAGACTTTTAGAATAGCAGCTCCCTTTGGTCAGGGTGGCCTACAAGCAAAAGCTAAACATAGAACCTAGACGTACTTGGTTGTAAAAAAGTTTGTTTTTGTAAATTCTCTTGATTCAAGATTAGAAGCAATATCAATTAGTGTAAGAATGGATTGCTTTCAAATTAGTTAGGCTAGAGGACATTGGAAAAAGTTAGACCATTGCAACTTCCCTTTCATAACCTATTTCCAAAGAAACGACCTTAAGAGGGCTGTTGTTGCGTTCATCCCTTAAATAACTAACAGCACCAAGTCAATTTAATTTAACTTACAATATGTTGTCACGTGCAAAACCATAATGAGCCACAATTTAATCTCCAAAACGAAAAACTCAAGACGAAATAGCAAAATTCAGAGCATTTTATCTTCTTGACTAATGGAGATGGGTAAACTAAAAAAGATAAGATAAGAAGTATCCCCAGACCTTGTGGGAAGCTTTTCATTACTACCATAATGGTGCAGAAGACATTTCATGTTCAGTGGATGAAGAATGATATGCTGACCATCAACTGCCTGAAGTAAGAGTATCACATATCATTTTACAAAATACACAGCCATACCACGATAGACACCTCATACAAATGCATTTATTAAAAAGTAAAGTTTATCACAAATATTGCTGAGATTAAACACGACAATCAACGGGGCACCTTGAGTTCTGCACAATGCAATCATTAAAAAAAATTTAAGCATCTCCATTTGGCATTTTGCATATTCAAAATCTTAAGTGTCACTCTGCTTGATCTTTCATAACATGCTTACACCACTATCAAGTACCATCCTACTTCTTTTGTTTCACAGATGATAGCAATGAGGCAAGAACAGATAGGATAGGTCATAACTTGCAGAAGATAAGGAAATGGGATAATGCACTTCTGCAAATCCTGTTGTGCCTAATTAACATCTTAAGAGTCTGACTAATACCACTAACTAGGTACATGTATAACACAAACTATCTTCATTAGTTGGTTATTGAGATTCTAAGTTTGTGACAAGACAATCTTATTATCACCTCGCGTCACTAGGCTGCAGAAACAATGAACCACAGTAAACATAAAGTTTTGCAACAGACATAAGTTGCGGTAAAATTATCATAGTAAACTTCATATAGTTCAGGTCAATACTGACTGTTGAGGCGAAGGAATACTCGCATTATGACATGTAACGGAATAACAATATGCTAAATGTTGAAACCTGACAATATTTCAACAGAAAAGTTCCAAATCCTTACACGCAAGAGCATCATTAACCAACGATACCTGATAGAAATAGTAAGAATCCTTGTCATTCGTGCCCAACGAGACTTGCGAAAGTGCCACTAAATTGCCTTCATGGTCAGAAGAAGGGCTGCTTTCCAGAGAATCACAGGTCTTATATACAAAAGAACCTGGCTCAGCCACATCTGGCGTAGCTCTTCCAAACTGTCGTGCAGGGGTGCTAGAATCAGAAGATGAATTTCCATTCCCACTTCCTTCTTCCACCATTTTTCCATTAACAAGATCAGCTGCTTTACCACCTTGACTACGACGACGCTCATTCCAGTAGTTCTTCCTTTTCTCCAATTGATCCATTGCGGCACAAACATAGGGAAGTTTTTCCATATCATCAACAAGTCCTGCATCTGCTTTTGCTAACCAACCATCTAAATCTGACATAGCATTCCTTACTGATAAGTTCACATCCGAAGTCAATATGAACTTTGAAAACAAATCAAACGAACGAGGATCAGCTCCTTCATGAAAATTTTGTAGCAGTGCAAATGAATTCTTTTCTCGAGTAAGCAGCACGAATTCCAGTTCATCTCCCGTACGATATAGTTTGACATTTTCCACATCAATAGTGTACAACTCTCTGGAAGATATCATCACAAAACACAACGGACACTTCTTCCAGCATTCCCGTTTGAGATTGTCCTCACCCATCAACAAGTAACGTAAAATGCATGGAAAGCAAAATACATGCCCACATGAAGTTATCTGAGGACATAGCGGACTTTCCAAACAAATTGGGCAGTTCACAGGATATGGAGTGGAGTATTTTAAGCAAATTATATCCTCCCACTGCAACATCTTGTCAGGATCCATAGAATCAAGATCATAATGTCCTGTATCTAACACAACAAATTTGTAGTTTGCCTGAAGAAACAGATCTTTGTTGTACGGTTTGAACTTTCCCGGTTTTCTAGGAGGAGGAGGAAGTGCCCTTGTTGGCTGACGACGAGATATGGGATCGAATGGAAATTCAGCAAGTGGTTTCCATTCATCATCTGAGATCTTCTGGTCCCTGAACCATTTCCTCTTTGACTAGGAGGGGATGCAGAAGTTCCAGATGCTTCTGCTCTGTATTGAGTGAAGCTTTCTTTTCTGGAAGCAACGGAGTGCTCAACTCTAGGGTGAGTTTCTTGATCAGATGATCGATTGTTACCATATGATCTTCCATAGCCCCTCACCTGAAGTGATTAACACGTCAGCAAAACAAAAATAAATGTCATAATAAGGTGATGAAGTATACACATGAATCATACAAAGACGAAAATTTGCTTCATGATATCCCATGAAGATATGGATACGCCAAATATGACATGATATGACATTGCACTTATGCTATCCCACAGGACATTTCGTTTCTTTTCATCCTAGGACATCCCAACTTGAGTAAGTACCGAGAACAAAGTAGAGAGATCATGAAAGTAGCTAATAACCGCAAGAGTATACTTTGACAGAAATTTCTGGCTACATTCACCGTGAAACTAGCACATAGGCTTGTTCAGAAGATATAACCAAATGAATGGAAACCTCAAAATCATCAAATTACCAACCATTTACACTCGTCGACAGCTACAGTGACTTCAGGATCAATATATACACTTAGCTTTAAGCCTAATGACAACCTAAACTACAGAAGCAATAAACAAACTCGAACCTTTTTGGTAGCTGCGCCGATATTCTGGACTGATGCAGCTTGCTCCACCGAGTCTGTGCAAAATAAAAGAGAAATATATAAATTAAAAAAGTGGAAACTCATTTCCTATTATGAACTAGCGTATCACTGATCACCGACGCGAGAATACAATATCCAGAATCAGAAAAACTGCAGTCTCCCTATGCGAGGAATAACAACCAAACCCCAGTTCAGAGCATTACAAATTATGTTAACAACGAAAAAGCTTACGAACCCTATTAAATAGACTAGCGGCAAATTTACGAAAATAGAGCGGAGCAGAAGCAAATTACCTGATACGACATTAACAGTGGAGATTGAAGAGGGTTCAAGACCAGAGATCCCGAGGGATTCAAGGTCTGGCAGGTCGGTGGAGGGAGAGAGCTGACATTCGCCGGCTTGGCGCGGTTGTTGAGAAAGCAAGCCATGATTTTTAGGGTTTGGAGGTGCGCAGGAAGAGGATGAGGACGACGAACCTTGGTTGGCGTTGGGAGGCAAGATGGACATGAAAATGCGGGGGAGATCCTGTTTTGGAGAAAGGTGGGGCTGGAAGGGTGTCGAAGCTTGGGAGCTATGGAGAAAGACTTTTCTGGGTTCACAAATTCGATTTTGATATTTATTTATATCGACTGGACCGAATTTCGGGTTTCTACCTCAAGGCGAGTGGCATATTCTCTCTTCCCCCTCTCGGCGGTCGCCACCAGTCCCAGTCAATATCCTGTGTTTCTGTTTTCGCTTCTTTTATTTTCTTCTTCATTCGCATTATGGTCTTGACGTTCAAGTGCTTGTGCGGTTGTGCCTGTGGAGAAAGTGCAAAGCACGTGACAATTGGTGATCCAGTAAATTCACATACAACAAAAAACACAATGGACTAGCCCGTCCTATGTTAGCCAATACAGCCCAATCAGATATACGAAAACTGAATTGCTATGTATTGTACACATATTTTCTTCATTGTTTACACGCGCTAACGTTTTAATGAATAGTCTTGGCTTAAAATATTTGTCACTTAAGTTGACTGTCACCATTGTATTGGTCAAAAGAATAGAAGATGACATGTATCATGTATGTAGAGGTGATGATTTGGCAGGCGGATGGATCCGGTCAGGTTATAGACAACATTTCTGATTAGTTGGTCTATTTATAGGTTTGTGGTTTGATTTCCTATTCTTTTGACCAGACCGGCTACACCCGGTTTTTATAAATTTGTCACTGTTCACCCACAAGGCCGAACTTTCTAATTTGTTGATATATAATTAAATTTAAATATGTATATTTACAAAAGTTTGAAATTAATATGTATGTTATATTATAATATATTTTAAAATAAAATACAATATTAAAATCAAACCGGGCCTAAACCCAAGGGCTAAAAATTGAATTGTGACATGACAAGTAGTTTTGTGGGCCTGTTTTTTTGTGTTTTTTTTTTCCCAGGTCACCCATGTAATCGAGTAGGCTCGACGAGCTTTTCTCTAATCGTGTCGGTTGTCAAACTAAACATGTTATGATCAAATCTACATGTATGAGAGTTGATGTAAATTATAGAAAAAATATTTAAATTAACTTCAAAATTGAAATATTTTTGAAAATTAACACTTTTAGTTAGAGTATATAAATATCAATATAACTATAATTATATTTTTTCTATAAAAAGATTTCGATTAATCAAATTTACTACGTTTAACCAAACTTAATTTTTATGGTTCAGTTATGGGTAGAATGAAAAAAAAAATCAATTTTTGATTAATTCAGTTATGAACTGAATTTTGGCTAACACAGTTATAACCAAAATAACCTAGATTTAATTAATTTTTTTAATACGATTCTAGTCAAGCAAATGGACACCCCTGCAAGCAAGAAGTACAATCAATAAAAGAAAATTGGAAAATTTCACGAGATACCCCCAGAGGTTTGAGTGAATTTTGCGAGATACCCCTGAGATTTCATTTTTATTACTAGATACCCTTGAGGTTTCATTTTCATTATGAGATACCACTAAGGTTTCATTTTCTTTACGAGATACCTCTAAGGTTTCATTTTCATTACAAGATACTCCTATGAGATGCCCTTCGTTCAAATTCTTATATATATATTTTTCATATCCTCATTTACCCTCGCATCATATGCCTCGAAAAACCACATGGGTTTATGGTTATTTAAAAAAATTCAAATATAAACAAAATATATCAAAATTAAGTAAAATCATATAAAAGTTGAATTCAATTTTTAAAATGAATAAAAATTAAAAAATACCTAAACGAATTAAAATCATAAAATTTTAAATAAATAGAAATGGCTAAACAATTTAAAACTAATGTATTTAAAAAACATGTATCGTTACATAATTTAAAAATGTCAAATTCTTGGCTACAAGTGGATGTAGCCATCCTAGCTACATCCAAGGACATTTTAGTCAAATTACAATAAAAAATATCTAGATAGTAGGGTAATTTTGTAATTATAAAAATAGTGGGACAAAACTGAAAAATTTTTTTTCTTCTTTCGCGGGGAGGAGAGCATTTCTTTTTTTTCTTTTTTTTCTTTTTAAAGTTTTTTATTATTTTTCTTACTTTATCATAAAATCTAAAAATTATTGTAACTTTTAATATATAGGTCCAAAATGAAAAAAAGTTATATCATTGTTCATATAAATTCAAGCTCTTCAAAAAAGACCAGTCATGGATATGTTTGACAACTTAAAAAAATCATTTTTACATGTATAATGCACAAAACGTAAAAAAAACTTGTACAGATGGTCATACAAACCTATACAAATGTTCATTAAAACATGTACATCCACACGTAAAAACTTGTATTTCATCGCAATAACTCGACATGTTTTTAGGGTTTGTGGCTAAAAATGTCTTCGACGTTTTTTAGCTATCATAGGGTGGGTTTTGGGGTGTTTCGGGGGTAGGGTAATCTATTTGGAATTTGTTTCTTACTTTATATTGTAGCAACTAACTCGACATGATGCCTTCGACGTTTTTAGCTATCCTAGGGTGGGTTTTGGGGTATTTGGGGGGTAGGATAATCTATTTGAAAACCGTTCTATACTTTAATGTGAAAATGTACATATTTTAATGTCAGAATGTACATGTTTTAATGTGACGATGTACATGTTCAAATGTGAGAATGTACATGTTCAAATGTGAGAATGTACATGTTCAATTATGAGAATGTATATGTTTTAATGAACATCTTTACATGTTTGTATGACCGTCTGTACAAGTGTTCTTCCTTATATGTACAGGTTTTAATTTAAGGATGTACATATTTAATTATTCGTACAGGTTTATATGACTATCCATATGTTTTAATGCGAGGATGTACATGTTTTTACGTGAGAATGTACATGTTTTAGTGAACATTTGTACATGTTTGTATGACAATCTGTACAAGTTTTCTTTTACGTTCTGTGCTCCATACATGTAAAAATATTTTTTAAAAAAATTGTCAAAATATATCCATGAATGCTCTTGTTTTGAAGAGTTTGAATTTAAATGAACAATGATATAATTTTTTCATTTTGGACTTATATATTAAAAGTTACATATATAAGAAGTTACAAAGTTTTTATGATGAAAAAAAAATTAAAAAAAGGAAAAATGACATTTTTGACGCAATCAGTGTGTGGCGTATTAAAAAAAAGAAAGAAAGAGGAGCGAGCGCTGGGATGTAGCCAAAGATGGCTACACCCAGCTGTAGCCAAGACAGATCGTTACATAATTTAAAATTATTATGGTGGTGACTTAAAATCGTAAATAAGTTACAACAATTTCCTTAAATAATGTTATAAATTATATAAATTTATTGACAAAAATATTTTCTGATATCAATAATCACAAAAAATGATCATATTTTATATTTTTTATACTTTATTTTTCTAATTTTAAATAATGAGTGTTATATGTACTACATGAAATTATTACTTTTAATATTCTTCATATTATTATTTAACTTTTTTATAATTTTAAGCCATCGCTACATAACACTTAACAATTTATGTTTATTGTTTAAAATAATTATATTTTTTTATTTAGTCATTTGAAATTATCTAATTAGTTTATTCAATTTTATCCAGTTTTTAAAATTGATTTCAAATATTATATGATCTTTAATTTTTTTTTGTATTTTATTTAAGGTTTTAAAGTTAAAAAAACTTTGACCATTTATCCTTGAGGTTATTGCAGGAGTATATGGTTATAAGGTAAAATTGGGATATGAAAAATAATGTAGCAAAATTTGAACGAAGGGGCATCTCATAATAAAATTGATACCTCAGGGGTATCTCGTAATGAAAATGAAACCTCATAGAGGTATCTTGTAATGAAAATGAAACCTCATGAGTATTTTGTAAAATTCGCTAAAACCTTAGGGTATCTCGTGAAATTTCCCAAGAAAATTTCTTTATCCTTCTCTTAAGTTCTCTTCTACAAATCCTTGCACGAAATTTTAGAGTAAGTTACACTCACCCCATGCTCTTTTGTGTGCTCATTTGCTTTCCCTACATGACTCCTTCCATTCCTTCTGTCTTTATCATGTCTCTTGCTCTTCTAGTCTGAACCTTCTTTAGTGGCGGAGCTATGGGTTAAATTGGGTGGCCTCCCCCCCACCCCCTAAATAAAAAAATTAATAGAAAATGTGCATAATATAGTATATTGTGTGTGTAATATGGCCCCTCAATATTCTGATATGACCCCCTCAAATTTTGAAAGTTGGCTCCGCCCCTACTTCTCTTCATCTTTAGAGCCTTGACATTGCATACCTTTTCATGAAAATGACACCTTCCTTGCCACTCACATGCAGAGTCGGACCGAGAGGGGGGCTAGGGGGCTCCAACCCCTAGCCTCCAGCCCCCCTCCCCCCTGAAAATTTATCAAATGTTTTTATAAATTTTTTAAAAAATACAATATAATATAAAGTTTTAAAGAAAATTAGTGTCAAAAAAAATTTTAACCCCCCCTAAACAAAATTTTTGGGTGCCAAAATTTTTTTTGTCCCCCATAAACAAAATTTTTGGGTCCGCCACTGCCCACATAGCATTTTCAAGTGAACCTTATTGAGCTTACTCCAGTAAACTTGGCTCCTTATAGCACTTCTTACCTTCCTATGTAGCGAAGGAGATAGCTCTAGCCAAGATCCTCCCCAAATATCCTGTGTTAACTGAAGCTTTTATAAATGTTGTCACTTTATTATGAAGTTTGGGTCCCTCCTCCACGTTTCACCTACTAGGAGTTGAAATTTTATGATTGAGTTTCTTATGATTGTAACGATATCATGTCGGGCATCCTTATCACTTCTACATTCACCCCTTAATTATCCAACCCTTTAATAGAACCATTCTTTCATTATAGGGGTGATCTTTAACTTCCAATGGAGTTTTGTGACCCTCAAGCCGTGATTGCCAATGTAAGTCACCTTTCACACTTATGCTTGTTGGGGCGATTCGTTTCATGCATGCACAACCGGGGGAAATGTGAGTCACCTACTACTCCTCTGTTAGTCGTTTTCCAGCCCTCACTTGTTATCAATTTATCATGCACCATTCAGGCTACATATGAAATGGTTCTAACATATTTCTATTACTATGGTTGTGTCGACCAACCAGTTTTACATAAGAAAAATGAATCAAAATTATTGTAGGTGCTCTTTATTTATCCTTAGCAAGTTGAAGTTGCTATTAGAGAAATCATATCGAGGTCACTAGTACTTCTGTTAACATATGAAACATAGAATTACAAATATAAAATAATTTAACACATGATTTTTCTAAAATGCTAATTAAATTATTTTGTTTTGTTGTTAATGTTTGTCATCTCACACTAAAGAAAATAGCATATAGTGTCAACTAACACTTGGCCACTTAAGAACAAATGGGGGGAATTAAAGATTGTGAATGGTTCGATGCAGAAAATCATATCAAATCCAAGCACTTCTAAAAACCACCAAATGGCTGATACCTCATAGTTTTACAAACAATTTGTATTTTTGCTAACAGGAAAATTGTTAGGGTAAAACTATGTACAAAAGAATAAAATAATGAAAGAAATATAAAATAAACCCTACAACTCTATACGGGTAGCAAACAAAACCCGGTCGGAGTAAAGCGTGAGCAAATTATGACCGAGAGTATCGAACCCAAGGGACTTATAGAAAACTAGTCCTAAACCCGGTAATAACCTATTCTATAAAAGGGGGGGGGGGAATGTAAGTGACAAATAATTAACTAAAATTCTAACTAAATGCAAGATTTGGGATTATATCAACCCTAGTACCAATATGATCACGCAATGCAATTTCAAGACTCGAACTTAACCAACCAACATGAATGCGCCGGACGTCTTGTCGGACACCAGATGCACGGCATATTCAAATACTTTGAATGTGCCGGACACAGGAGACCCGACATTACACTTGGCACGTTCAATTGTAAATGCCACTCTCTTGCTTCGGAGTAGAAATACAAGAAACTCATCACCCTGTATCGAATCGAGCAAATCATGCCACGAAATGAACGAGGTAATGAGAAAAATGGATTAATTCGAAATCTTAAGTCTTGCTCCCGCTGAGGCGCAGAAGACAACGTTAAAGACCACTAAGATTTGTCTAACCTATCCTACTCTTGGACTTTTCTTCCTTGAATAGAATTTGCATAAAGAGAATGAGTGATCAACTAATTCACTTGCAATAAGAACCATAATCTTAATGAACGTTTGAAATTATATAGAATAATCATATTGTTACAAGGAAAGGATTTCATCCCTAACCAATAACTAGCAAGGATTCCTACTTCAGCATTCACTCAAATAAAGAAGAAATACATAAGGGAGAAGGAGACCAACCCTGACAAAGATCTTATCTTCTTCTTCGTGGATCGATCCGTAGAAACGCCTTGGACACCAACAATGGAATGAGGCGGAAATAGAGAAGTGAATGGCGTGTTTATGGTATGTTGAAGTGTGTGAATTGAGCAGACTCCAGCCTATTTTATAAGCCTCATCTTGTCTGATACGTGGTCGTGCCAGATCAGGAGTAGCCGGCACTGTGAAAAACTGTCAACTGCCCAACGGTCAAACCGTCAAATCTGTGTGAAACGATGCATATGTCGGACAAGAGATGTCCGACACCAGCCAAATTACCAACGGTCAATAACTGCCATCGTTTGGTCAACCGTGGTGACTCTTCACTTATGCCAGATGGAATGACCCGGCATCGAGTCCGGCAAAGCTCCTTTTCTTTCTACGCTAGTGTCGTGCAGGAGTTACCCGGCCTTATGTCCGACATCAATGGTCTTTGGGCTAGAAACTTGTTCCTTGTACACAAAACATATAAAAACATAAGACTGAACTATAATACACTTTAATACATAATGTAACATAAATATTAACTATAATAACCTTATTTAGATAAATATAATCCTAAATCTAGCACATAAAATATGATAAGTCTACGGCTTATCAATTTTATGCAAATATGTTAGTAAAACCACTTTCAAATGCACAAATATGTCTGGTCCTGATTGGGATCATGAATGATTTAGATATTCGTTTGAATGAGGATGGTCAGGTTAACGGGGTTTCTTTAGTATTGTGAATGAGAGCAAAAGGCGTTAAAAATATTTGCTTAATTTGTTCATTCCAACGATTCCATATATTATGCATATGACATCTATCCACACTACATCGAGATACCATGTTAACTTGGTGAATTTTTTTTTCACTAACAATGTTAGCTTAGGTTAGGAAAGAGGATATTCTAATGGTTTTCAGGTGCGTGTGAAATCTAAGATCAGTCAAACGACTCATGCTAAGAATAATTATGACCAGAGGTGACTAACTTAGAGAAGTGAACTCATTGACCTATGACTAAGGATGTTCTAGTAAACATTAAGGGTTGTTTTGGTAAAAAAAAATGGATAAACTATGGAGTTCTTGAGTACTAAGAAGACCTAGGGATGTCTAGAGGGACTAGGGGGTACAATGGTTAGTTTAAGGCACCAAAACCATGGTTAAGGAAGCTAGGAAACTTGTACAAAGTTTGAAGGAAAAATAAGGTATGATGACTTATAAGGATGTAAGCATGTGCTAGATTATATATAGCTTTGAGAAGTTTGAGTAAAGCAAATGGGTATGTACAATGATGCTTGAGGAGTAGTTAAGATGGTTGTGAAGAGACATAATGATTAGTTGAGGTCTTAGGCAAAGTCACAAGAGGGAATGTAAGGAATCAAGTGTTAAGTGTAAGAATTTTGTAAGAAATTGAGTGTCAAGTTTGGTGATGATTGAGGAAGGTTTAGTGCATGTTTTAAGGTGTTTAAACATGTAGGAAACATGTGGAAAGGTTGTGGAATGAGTGGGAAAAGATTGTGGTGAATTTGGAGTTCAAAATGAGGAGAAAAGCACTTTAGAAAATAGGTTATGCTGTGGACCGTCCCTGTGGGGAGGTCCAGGCGAATTCTGCAGGAAATAAAATAGCTTCTGGTTGGGACCGCCCCAGAGGGGCGGTCCAGTGCAGAGAAAAAGAAAAAAAATTGTTTTTGGCTTCTAATGATGGAGGATTGAATGGTAATGGTTTTAGATGATGTTTATGCCTTGTTTGGTGACATGTAAAGGCCTTAAGAGGTGTAAACAAGTATGAGGTGTAATGAGAAGTGATTAACTTATATGATTGAGTTTAAATTGCAATGACTTAGTGAACCAACATTAGAGAAGTGATGATGATTAGAAAGATAAGCATATAATGACTTAAGAGGTTAAGTTAAGTAAAATGGTTTTAAGTGTTTAAGGTTAAGTTAGAAAATTTAAGAGGAGCTAGATGGAGATTGATATGTAATGATATATAAGGTTGTTTAAGACATGTTTGGTGAGTAACAATGATAATTAAGTGGGTGAATAGGTATATGGAATGAGGAGAAGTGATTCACTTAAGATTAAGTTTATAATAACTTAAGTGGTATTAGTTGGAAATCATTAGTGATTAAGTAGCTAGGTTAATTAAAAGTAATTAACCACCAAATTTGATGAATGTTTTAGGACTTGGGAATTTGGACTCCGGAGGAGAGTAAGCAACCGAACGACCAACGGTGAACGGTACAGTTCTTCTTGTGACCTTCTTACTAACGAGGTCCCTCGGCTTGTGTGCTATCTGTTTATGTGTGCCGGCTAAACAAGATAAAGCATGCAACCGGAATAATGTTTAATGTATTGTTGTGTGATGTTTGAAAACTAATACAAACTTACCGTGAGAACTAACTAACCAACGTTTAGTAAGGAATTGTGTGAGACTAAGGAACACTCCCTAATATTAGTTTGTTAATAACCGAAAGAGGTTTAACCAACAAACATTGTCTTGAGACTTCTACTAACTGGAACTTGGGGGGAGTGAGGAATCCGGGACTGACTCCGGTCATGCATGTTAAGGAAAGGGGGTCGGTATCTAAAGCAGATCCGACTTCAGCTTAAGGACTTGTCTTCGGACTTGTTGCCTAGGGCCGGTTGCCGGCTCAGCTACATTGGACATCCAGTCCAAGGTAGGAGGCATTAAGATGGTGCGGTAGGATCACCTAAATCCTAAATTTTAAGATGAGTTGTTTATTCAACCAATGAAGTTAATAGCTCATTGGCTAGGGTTGCTTTTGACCCGACAAAAATAAACATTGAGATAAGATATAATCATTTCTATTTAAAGAATGGTTTGTATTCTAAGATTAATATAAGAGTTGAGATAAGATACTACCATTTCTATTTAAAGAGTGGTTTGTGTTCTAAGACTGAGATAAGCTACAACCATTTCTATTTAAAGAATGGTTTGTTTTCTAAGACTAAGATAAGGATTGAGATTGAGGTAAGATAAGGTTGGACTGTGATTAAGAGGAAACATAATTTAAGGAGTTAAATAATTGACTCACTAATTAAGGGAATGCATTTAAGTCGTTCATTGTGTCTGAACTTTGATTGTTCATATTTGGCTTGTTGTTTATTGCACTTTCTAATATGTTGTGCATCTAATCAACCTCCATGCTATCGACAATTAGTCGTCGTAGCCACGTTAGCTTGGGGGCCATGAGAGGATTGTACCAACAATTTTGCTGACCCCCTTTGGGGGCTGTTTTTACTACGCAGGTGAACGTCAGAAGGCGCCCGTCATGAGAGTAAGATGGGGTAGACGTGTTACAGGTTAAGTGTGGCCTACTGTTGGCCAAAATAGTGGTGAGACTACTCTGCTAACTATGGGCAGTGAACCCAATCATTGTAGTACAACAAGGTCGTATCCACAGGGACTTCGTAACTGTCTAGCTAATTATAAGCTTAGTAAATGTGCAAGAGGATATATACAAAAGTGCATAAATGTAAATTGTTTTGGGAGTTTTGTTGGTTGGATAGATAAATCGGAAAACGAAGGAAAGCAGTAAAACTAGACTAACTAATCTAGGATAGGTGTAGCTCGGGATGGATATTTGCACCCGTCCTCCCTTTACTACCAATGGTCAATTCTCGAACTCATGGCTAAACAACGGGAACGCTAAACTAACTAATATCCTAATCAAGGTCTACTAATCCTAACCAACAGAATGGAACCTGGTGGATCTTCCAAGTACCTAGTCAATTGATGGCATTAAGCACAAATTCCCCTTAAGTTGCAGTGTAGTCTAATCTCGAAATCCTCGATATTAGAATGCACTGATTCAGTCCTCACGGTCTAGATTTCTATCTCAGAATCACATGTTGACAGAAATCCACAATAATGCTCAACTAATCGGTAGGCCAAACCAACCAGTTTAACACATAGTGCTAATTAATCAGCAACCTAGAATCTATCTCAGAATCTCATTTCAACAAATTCAAGGCAAACCAACCAATTTCACACAAAGATAACAAATTGGGCAAAACCCTCAACAAATCCCCAAATCATGGGTGACAAGTTCAAGAGCCACAAACACACAATCGTTATCGGTATTCAGCACACGAACTGAAATAAAACCATAAACGAGTTCAAGAATCTACAACGGAGTTTAGGGATTTTGGGGCAAAATCCCCAAATCCCAAGCTACAAGGAGACTACTCAAGCATTGAAGCTACAAAGGAGAGAAAGGAGGAAGAAATAGCCATTAATGGAGGTGGTTGAGCTCTTGAATGAGGTGAAATCCTCTCCTCTTCCTTCTCTTCTCTTCTCCTCTCTTTTTCTCTCTTCTGTCGCCTCTACCGTCGCCTGGAGTCCAGGTCTCGACCTCCCTCTCTTTCCTCCTCTTTTCCCCTTTTAAAATCTGATTTCTGGGCAAATTTTACGACCGACCGGACTTGCGACCGGACTTGCAAGGTCGGTCGGAGTCAGTAGCGATTTTCGGACGCGTTTTTAAGTTCGACCGGACTTGCAAGGTCGGTCGATTCCAGTAGCTTGTAAAAACGCGAATCTGGGCAAAATTTCGACCCGACCGGACTTGCGACCGGACTTGCAAGGTCGGTCGGAGTCAGTATAACTTCAAAACGCTGTATCTTCTTCGTTTTAACTCCGATTTTGGATCCGTTTGCGCCCACGCGTTCCTCTCTTCGTCTACTTTACTCCTAGCTATGTTAATCCTCCTGTTTAAACAATAAATGTGTGAAACACCAATGAAACACAAAACTAGAGGAAAACAAGCTAGAGTGGAGAAATGAGCATGAAAAGTGTTGATTAAACATATGAAATACACCCCTAAAACATGCTCATTTGGACACTCATCACACCCCCACACTTACCTTTTTGCTTGTCCTCAAGCAAAACCAAGCACCCATGCAAGTAAGGAATGCTCAAGACTAACAAACACTAACATGAATTGTAGGATAAAAGAAGAAGCAAAAAGTGATTAAAACCTTTGAGGAGTGTGAACCATCTCTTAGTGGTGGCATGGGTGTGCTTAGGGCAAAACAAAATCTAGAGTTTCGGGGTATGATCCGAAGTGCTTCAAAGTTCTAAAGATTAGGTGACTTGGAGAGCTTTTACCATGTCCAACTTCTCTCAAGAATGGGCATTGAGAAGAAAACAAAAGGAAAAAATAGATTTATGCATTTGTTTCACTTTTGCATAAGAGATGAGAAGATAAAATTTTGGCATCAAGCCTTTACATTTAAGAACACTCAACTCTCATTGTTGGTTAACAATGGCGTCTCACAAGTCCCTTGATGGATTTTCACAAAGAAGCACCCCTTAGCAATCCCTAAGAAAGAAGACAGAAGGAACCCCAAAGCAATAAAAATCCAACCATACAAGATCACTTGGCCACACCGCATGTAAAATGCTCCTCAAAAGCAATCAAAATGAAAAATTTAAGCATTTATCCCACAATTCATAACAGTATTTGTTCTTAATGAGAACAACTCACAACACAAGGGTCCAAGTTTTTTATTTTGGACAATCGCAAGATAAGCATGAAGTATTAAGCATTTAAGCACACAATTCACCGAAAAGGTCACTCCCCCACACTTAAATTGAACAATGTCCCCATTGTTCACCAATCAAAACCGGGGAAGGTTCCAGAAGACCTTTGCGGGAAGCAGACAAAAGGAAAATCACACGGGACACAAACAAAACAGTATAGCACAGAAGCTATCCCCAGATTTGCAGGTTCAAAATTAGAGAAGATAGAACGAAAACTAAAAGGAACTAGTACTCCCCTGAGATTGCTATTGCTATCAGTTTGTAGAACTCCCCCACACTTGAGCTTCAGCCTCAAGTAGCGTAGCTTGATTGCGGTGTGGACTGGAAGTTGCACCCGCATAAAACACTAGAAGCAACCAAACTACAACTGGAGTTAAGGGTTAGCAAAAACAAAACCAAAGGAGAACGAAAAAAAAACAGGAAATAAAAATAATGGAGTCGTTGTGGGCAAATATTAAAGGAAGGGTGAAACGAGTACTCCCCGATAAGATGCGGAAGGAAGATAGGGTGCCCGCACAATTGCAAGTGGGAGGGGTCGTTGAGGTGCTACCTTCAATCGTTGGAGATGAAGGTCCTCTTGGAAAATTTCGCCAGAGGTTCCTTTGTAATTGTTCCTAATTCCATCCCTTTTTCAGAGGGGCTTACCTGTTTCCAAAATATTCACAACACTACGCCACCAATTGGGCGTAAAAGGGCAAGTCCAAAGAATGCCAAAATAGCCCATTATTGAAAACAATGCAAAATCTAAACTAACAGAATTTAAAAGACAGACACGAAATGAAATCCGGGTTGCCTCCCGTAAGCGGCCCTTCTTTAAGGTCTTTGGCTAGACCATACCACCGTGAAGTCATCCGGGATCGAATATGAACGTTGAAGTCGGCTCAACGGGTGGGTTGGGCGGGCATCATCTAGCAATGAAGAACGACCCGGATCAAAAGGAAATGTGGCCTCAACACTTAGGATGTGAAAGTGTAAACTCCACCGATCGTTCATCAGGTGGAAGTGTTGAGGTGGGTGATCCTTGGTACGAGGATCAAACTGTGGTGGAGCCTCCTCTTCAAATTCAAGATGTAACATCCTTATCTTCAGTGAGCGGTGCAGGGAACTCCGGAGCGGACTTTGTCTTCAATCTTTGGTCCGGATCAAAGGGAAGGTGGCCTCCACACTTAGAGGGTGTACGTTGAGCTTCCCCCAACTTCATTAGTGCACGGGTGGGGGCCTTGATCCTTCAAGTGAAGATCAAAGTTTGATGGCTCCTCCTCCTCCTCAAATTCGAGGATGTAAATGTCCTCAACTTCTTGGTGAGGCTCATGGGAAGAGCCTTGATGAAAATCAACTTCAGAGGGAGGTGGCTCCTTGAAGTTGATTATAGCACTCTCCTCTGATGGCTCGGAGGGAGGCGGCATCTCCTCCTCCTCAAGGTTGAGGATGTGTCCATCCTCATCTTCTGGGTGGAGCACAGAGAAGGAGGGGAAATAACGGTAGTTGACTTCAGAGGGAGGAGACTCCATGAAGTCAAGGTGGAAGCGGTCCTCTGATGGCTTGGCTTCGAACTCAGGCAGATGGTTGAATGACGTTTTCTCAGGTTCGAACGGGGGAGGTGATAGAGAGCAACTCAAGTCCTCAGTAAGGTGATCCACTTTATGAACCATTTCGCTCTCCGGTTGCTGCGATGCAAGGTTTAGTAGACCTTCCATCATCGCGTTCATCTCTACTAATTTGGCATAGAGCTTCAGTTGGTTCATGTCGAGGTCTTTTTCCTTAGTCCGCTGCTCCACTTCATGGACCATTTCACTCTCTGGTTGTTGCTCCCTTCGAGCTAGTGTAATGAGCTGGTTCATGTCGATGGTGTTCATTCTCGCACTAAGATCCTCCAGAGTGGGTGAATCTACCCTTGCCGTGATCTCAGAACAATAAGCACTCTTCTGGTCTCCTCCACTCTCTTGGCACCTGATCCATCGATTGATGTCTTGTTCAGTGGGGTTTGGATTGACAGATAAGAACCGGTTCTCCATGAGAGTCTCCGATCTTGAGATTAGATCCTCACAAGGAGGGAACATATGAAAGGATCCACACCCTTGACAATCAATGTATTGGTCGTAGGTTGCTCCAGAGGTGTAGCCGTAACAATCTTCTGCTTGATCATCAAGACCATCCATCAGAGATAGGTTCCTAAAAAAAAAGTAACACAAATTTATACACAAAAGGGGAAATAAAGGAAATGAAAAATATGCACAGAAACTAAACAGATAATAAACAGATAGTTGGACCGAAGTCCCCGGCAACGGCGCCAAAAACTTGTTGGCAAAATAGTGGTGAGACTACTCTGCTAACTATGGGCAGTGAACCCAATCATTGTAGTACAACAAGGTCGTATCCACAGGGACTTCGTAACTGTCTAGCTAATTATAAGCTTAGTAAATGTGCAAGAGGATATACAAAAGTGCATAAATGTAAATTGTTTTGGGAGTTTTGTTGGTTGGATAGATAAATCGGAAAACGAAGGAAAGCAGTAAAACTAGACTAACTAATCTAGGATAGGTGTAGCTCGGGATGGATATTTGCACCCGTCCTCCCTTTACTACCAATGGTCAATTCTCGAACTCATGGCTAAACAACGGGAACGCTAAACTAACTAATATCCTAATCAAGGTCTACTAATCCTAACCAACAGAATGGAACCTGGTGGATCTTCCAAGTACCTAGTCAATTGATGGCATTAAGCACAAATTCCCCTTAAGTTGCAGTGTAGTCTAATCTCGAAATCCTCGATATTAGAATGCACTGATTCAGTCCTCACGGTCTAGATTTCTATCTCAGAATCACATGTTGACAGAAATCCACAATAATGCTCAACTAATCGGTAGGCCAAACCAACCAGTTTAACACATAGTGCTAATTAATCAGCAACCTAGAATCTATCTCAGAATCTCATTTCAACAAATTCAAGGCAAACCAACCAATTTCACACAAAGATAACAAATTGGGCAAAACCCTCAACAAATCCCCAAATCATGGGTGACAAGTTCAAGAGCCACAAACACACAATCGTTATCGGTATTCAGCACACGAACTGAAATAAAACCATAAACGAGTTCAAGAATCTACAATGGAGTTTAGGGATTTTGGGGCAAAATCCCCAAATCCCAAGCTACAAGGAGACTACTCAAGCATTGAAGCTACAAAGGAGAGAAAGGAGGAAGAAATAGCCATTAATGGAGGTGGTTGAGCTCTTGAATGAGGTGAAATCCTCTCCTCTTCCTTCTCTTCTCTCTCTCTTTTTCTCTTCTTCTGTCGCCTCTACCGTCGCCTGGAGTCCAGGTCTCGACCTCCCTCTCTTTCCTCCTCTTTTCCCCTTTTAAAATCTGATTTCTGGGCAAATTTTACGACCGACCGGACTTGCGACCGGACTTGCAAGGTCGGTCGGAGTCAGTAGCGATTTTCGGACGCGTTTTTAAGTTCGACCGGACTTGCGACCGGACTTGCAAGGTCGGTCGATTCCAGTAGCTTGTAAAAACGCGAATCTGGGCAAAATTTCGACCCGACCGGACTTGCGACCGGACTTGCAAGGTCGGTCGGAGTCAGTATAACTTCAAAACGTTGTATCTTCTTCGTTTTAACTCCGATTTTGGATCCGTTTGCGCCCACGCGTTCCTCTCTTCGTCTACTTTACTCCTAGCTATGTTAATCCTCCTGTTTAAACAATAAATGTGTGAAACACCAATGAAACACAAAACTAGAGGAAAACAAGCTATAGTGGAGAAATGAGCATGAAAAGTGTTGATTAAACATATGAAATACACCCCTAAAACATGCTCATTTGGACACTCATCACCTACGAGTTGTGCATGTACACTTGTATGGTATTTTGAGTTAGTAAGTTGTATAGGATGTGAGGGGATTGTAAGAATGAAATGTATTTGGTTAAGACTTGTAAGTACTAATATTCGGTATATTCTGTTAGTCAGACCGTGGCAAGGTCCTGGAATGTATTTGAATCCGCTGCAACAATTGTATATATGGTGATAAGATTGCGATAACCACGATTGGATCGAGATGGGGTGTTACATAACCGATGACTCAAATATGAACTCGATATGCTCCATGGAGTTTGTTTCTTGTTCCTCATTTAAAGATAGCATGGAGTGAGAGTGTGCCTTTTATAAGAGGAAAGATTGTGTCCTTAATTCAAAACTTAGTGTAATAGGATTCTTAGTAAGATGTTCAAGATCTTTAGTGTTTTGGGAGGTGAGGGTACAAGTGGGATAAGAATGAAGAAGGTTTAAAGTTAAATTAATGATAATGATTCTACAGAGGTCCCTAGTGATCAAAGGGACAATTATGAGCCTTGATCATTTTTTAGCCCAAGATGTGGTATGGTTTGCCATTTTCTTTGGTTTCATTGGTTTTTTATAAACTTGGATGTTTTAGCTTTGCAAGTCTAGTGGTTTCTCTTGTTTTGTGTTGAATTGTTTGACATGGACATAATCATAAACATCAGATGTACTGAGACTTGGTGGCTTTTCAAATTAGAATATCTCATGTTTACAACTTTCAAGGTCTAGAGGTCACCTTATCTTTAGCTTGAGATGAGATTAATTCCAATTATAGAACTAATGTAATTTCTCTTCTTTCAGGATGTTGGTTCACTTCTTTTAATTGTTGTCTTTCTATGTTGGACCGGACGTTGTTGCTTTCATTTGGTGGGATTTTAGTATGTGCATATGGTGTTGGGGCTGTCTTGCCTACAACCAACTGTAGCCAGTTGGCTACATCCAGCGGCCGCGAGTGCGATTTCATTTTGTTTTTTTTTTCCTTTTTTCAAGCGCGCCGGAGGCGCATATCCCTTTTATTTTTCTAAAGATTTTTTATTTTTTTCTTAAAGATTTTTTATTTCTTTTATTTTCTTTATCATAAAAACTTTAAATTCTTGTAACTTTTAATATATAAGTCCAAAATGAAAAAAATTATATCATTGTTCATCTAAATTCAAGCTCTTCAAAACAAGACCAGTCATGAATATATTTGACAACTTAAAAAAAATTACTTTTACATGTATAGAGCATATAACATATAAGAAAACTTGTACAGATGATCATACAAACCTGTACAAATGTTCACTAAAACATGTACATCCTCACGTAAAGACATGTACATCCTCGTATTTAAAACATATAGATAGTCATATATACCTGTACGAATCATTAAATATGTACATCCTTAGATTAAAACCTGCACATATAAGGAAAAACACTTGTACAGACGGTCATACAAACATGTACAGATGGCCGTAAAAACATGTACAAATGTTCATTAAAGAACATGTACATTCTCACATTAGAACATGTACATTGTCACATTAAAACATGTACATTCTCACATTAAAATATGTACATCATCACATTAAAGTATATAACGGCTTCCAAATAGATTACCCTACCCCAAAGCACCTCAAAACCCACCCTATGAAAGTTAAAAACGTCGAATTCACCACTTATTACTTAATGGATCATAATATTAATTTTAATAAATCATAATATAAAATTAATGAATCATATTATCATTTTAGTGTATCATCGTATACACGTAAAATAATTTTTTTTAAAAGTTGTCAAAATATATCTATGACTGGTCTTGTTTTGAAGAGCTTGAATTTAAGTGAACAATAATATAATTATTTTTTATTTTGGACTTACATATTAAAAGTTATAATAATTTAAAAATTTATGATAAAGTAAGAAAAATAATAAATATTTTTTTTAAAAAAAGGAAAATAGAAGTTCCCGTTACCTACCACGCGAGAAAGAAAGAAAAAAAAATTGTTGGCACCGCTCCCCTCCTCCTAAGATGTAGCCGGATGGCTACACTGGGAAAGGATTTCGTGACGGAAGCATATTCTCCGTCATTTTGACGGACACACCATGAGCCATTGGTTTGAAACAAAAAATATATAAAATAAAAAGGACGGCTGAGATTAAATGAGAAGTTGTTCTGTTTCAGTTCCACAAGCACACCAGAAATGAATAAATAATTTAAACAAAAGAGTAATTACAGGTGTAGGAACGATAGATGTGTGTGGTGGTGGAAAAGAACAGTGGATGTTTTTTTTATATAAAATCACTAGAATAATATTTGTAGAATAAATCTAAAATATGAAATTAATTTTAAATTATAAAATACACAATAAAAGTTTTAATAAATCAAATTCAAATATGAAAGAAACACTAAAAATTATATTGTTAAAGTTCTTGATCTTAACCTTAACTTTAACTTACATACTAAATTTATAATAAAATATAATAAATAAAAAGAAATTATAAATAACCCATAAAACTAAGTAAATAATTCTAAGAGATTCAAATCATACAAAAAAAAAAACTATAAACCATAAACCATTAAAATAATTTAAACAGGTACTAATTAACCAATTTTTTTAGTAAAATTAGGCTTTAGATAAATATCACATACGATAAAAGAACTTTTGATGATTTAGCATTCCTAGGTATGTCTGGGATTCAGGGTATATTTGGTGACTCATTTTATACTCTTATAATGTTAAATATTCTCAGCAAACCCTAAACACTTTATTTCAAACTCTAAAATTAACTTCGACGATTTAGGATTTCTATGATATGTTTGAGTTTTTGTATCAACGATAACTTATATACGTTCCCACTAATATTAGAAGCATGTACACGATCTTCTACAATTGTTCCATTACTATTATAGAAAAGATGATACTAATTGTAATATTTCTTTCATTTGGCAGTTAATTGAATCATAGTATAAGAATATTTTTTTAGCATTATTTGTTTCAAAGCTTGAATGATGAGATGAAGACTATAAACGTTTGGAAACGATAAATTGAGTCGTTGGATTCGATTACGTATTTGTTAACCTTTGTTTTTACGTATCCACAATAACTTATAAATGTTTTCACTTATGATTAGAAACATGTACAACCTTCTATAATCGTTTCCATCACTATTATAGAAAAGATGACACTAACTATTATATATCTTTTCATTTGGAAGTTTTGATCGAATCATAGTGCATAAGAATATTTTCTTAGCATTTATCAGTTTACAAACCTTGAATGATTGATAAACATGAACACTATAAACGTTTGGAAATGATAAACTGAGATGTTGGATTCGATTTTACGTATTCGTTAACCTTGATTTTAACGTATCCACGGTAACTTACAAACGTTCCACTTATGAATTAGAAACATGTACACAACCTTCTTTAATCGTTTCCATCACTGTTATAGAAAAGATGACACTAACTATTATATATATTTTTCATTGGGCAGTTTGCATGGATCGAATCATAGTGTATAAGAATATTTTC
Source organism: Limonium bicolor (assembly GCA_023374045.1). Lineage (NCBI taxonomy): Eukaryota > Viridiplantae > Streptophyta > Magnoliopsida > Caryophyllales > Plumbaginaceae > Limonium > Limonium bicolor. The sequence goes on along the minus strand of CM041779.1, from coordinate 39,672,567 downwards.
TTAGTTTACAAACCTTGAATGATTGATAAACATGAAGACTATAAACATTTGGAAACGATAAACTGGAGATGTTAGGTTTGATTTTATGTATTCATTAACCTGGTTTTTACGTATCCACGATAAACTTATAAACGTTTCCGCTTTGATTAGAAACATGTATACAGCCTTCTATAATCGTTTCCATCAGTGTTATAGAAAAGATGACACTAACTATTATATATCTTTTCATTTGGCAGTTTTGATCGAATCATAGTGTATAAGAATATTTTCTTAGTTTACAAACCTTGAATGATTGATAAACATGAAGACTATAACGTTTGGAAATGATAAACTGAGTTGTTGGATTCGATCTTATGTATTCGTTAACCTTGGTTTTTACGTATCCACGACAACTTATACATTTCCGCTTATGATTAGAAACATTTACACAACCTTCTATAATCGTTTCCATCACTGTTATAGAAAAGATGACACTAACTATTATATATCTTTTCATTTGGAAGTTTTGATCGAATCATAGTGCATAAAATATTTCTTAGCATTTATTAGTTTACAACCTTGAATGATTGATAACATGAAGAATATAACGTTTGGAAATGATAAACTGAGATGTTGGATTCGATTTTACATATTCGTTAACCTTGGTTTTTACGTATCCACGATAACTTATAAACATTTCCGCTTATGATTAGAAACATGTTCACAACCTTCTATAATCGTTTCCGTCACTGTTATAGAAAATATGATATTACTATTATATCTTTTCATTTGGCAGTTTTGATCGAATCATAGTGTATAAGATATTTTCTTAGTTTACAAACCTTGAATTGATTGATAAACATGAAGACTATAAACGTTTGGACACGATAAACTGAGTTGTTGGATTCGATTTTATGTATTCATTAACCTTGGTTTTTACGTATCCACAATAACTTATAAACGTTTCCACTTATGATTAGAAACATGTACACAACCTGTAATAATCGTTTCCATCACTGTTATAGAAAAAATGAAACAACTATTATATATCTTTTCATTTGGAAGTTTTGATTGAATCATAGTGCATAAGAATATTTTCTTAGCATTTATCAGTTTACAAACCTTGAATGATTGATAAACATGAAGACTATAAATGTTTGGAAACGATAAAGTGAGATGTTGGATTCGATTTTACGTATTCGTTAACCTTGGTTTTTACGTATCCACGATAACTTTATAGCGTTTCCGCTTATATTAGAAACATGTACACAACCTTCTATAATCGTTTTCATCACTGTTATAGAAAAAAGATGACACTAACTATTATATATCAGTTTACAAAGCTTGACTGATTGATAAATCCGCAAGCTATAAACGTTTGTAACGATAAGTGTTGGAGTCGATTTTATGTATCGACGATAATTTATAAATGTTTCACTGATGACTGGAAACTTGCACACAACCTTCTATAATTGTTTCTATCACTATTTTAAAATGAAGAAACTAACTTTTATATATCTTTTATTGATCATTTTTATCGATTCATAGTTATAGTGTAAATGAATCATGGTGCACTTATTATATAAATAATAATAATAATAATAATAATATAATAATAATAATAATATAATAATAATAATAATAATAATAATAAATAATAAGCATCAAACATCACTTTTTAAATTTAGAAAAAAATATAAATTTACCTTACAATTTTTAATTTGCAACTTTTAGAAAAATATTCGAATGTATGTATTTTGAATTGATATATACTCCATTATTTACACATACGCAGAAACAACAAATATAATAATATTACAAAGTAATATTATTATACAATATCCATTTATGCATGTATATACTCGTGTAAAAGATTTATATAATGATGAATTATTCTATAACAAATATAGCTAATTATGCTATTACGATATGTAAAATGAAAAAGATAAAAAAAATACCATTACTTTCTATGTCTTCGCAGTTCGGTCCCACCATGGAGATTTGGTGTCAGTGCAGTTAATTCTCTCCCTTCCTCATGCATAAACAAAAGAAAAAAGAAAAAAAACAAGTTCTGTCTCAGGCGGAGAATTGGGCTCGTCACCCAATCTATGTGGTAGGATTAGATAAAGGCTTCCTATTTACCTTTACCATAAAGGCAACAATGTATGCCATCGATATAAAATTATATATGCCATGGGTATACATAATATTAGCCATGATTATATATAATAACAACCATCATATAAAAAAACTATCTTAATATATAAATAATTATTAGTAATAAATTTAAGTGAATCTTAATGTTTATGAACAAAAAATTTCTTATGGTGGTTTTTAGGATGTGTTGTAGGGTGATCCTTTTTAACTTGTTTTATATTTTATAATGTCGTCATTGACTCGACACATTTTAAAGGTTTGTGGTAACGACCTTAAACCCTTCTACATACCCTAAAATAGGTTTTTCATTGTTTTAGCTTTCCTATGGTGGTATTAAGATCTATGCTGACTAACATGTTCAAGTATATGTACAACTAATAAACTTTTATTAGTTTTAAGCTTTTTATATACAAAAATTGTTGCCATAGACATTAAGATATGTAAGCCATGTATACATAATATATATGCCATAGCTAAATAAAATATTGGCCACGGTTGTATATCGTTAATATTTCATTGCTTGTATAAAGGGTTTATGGTTTAAGGTCTTACAATGCTTGTATTATAAAACTCTAAAAGTGTTTTCGGTATTTTTAACTGATCATATAGTGGTTTTTATGGTTTGTGGTTAGGGTAATGTTGTGTAGAGTAATCTTAAAAAATCATTTTTGAGGCTAGCTACTGAGCCTGTAGCTTGTATTATGTCGCCAACGGCCTATGAGTGCATTTAGTAATTTTGTAACTGCAAATAACAACTTCTTTAAATATTATTATTAATTTCTGGTGACTATAAGTTTTCATATATATGGCTAATATTGTCCTATAAAAATGGCTAACATTAATGCCTTTATGAAAAGACAATTTAGGTGTCGTTCGATGGCTGCAGCCCAAATTGTCATTTGATTAATGTGGCATTAATCTGAGAGTTAAAAGCCCACATTAATGTGTGTTTTCCTAATGTGTTGTTCGTTTGGGGCGATTACATTTTGCTAAGCAATCAAGAGCAAAATACAAAAATACCCTTCTTCTTCTTGCTCGCTAATTGTTTCTGAAACTTCCCATATCCTAACTCTCCCCCTCCTATCTTCACTGCTCTATCTCACTTTTCACATTTCTGATTCCCAGATTCACTTCAAGTCTTCAATTCGAATCTTCAGTCGATTTCATCCTCCATTTTTTATCGACACTGCTCTTTTCAACCCAATTCATCCTCTATCCTAATATCCAATTCCAACCTCCTTATACTTTTTCCACCGCGTTAAGTTACTCTACGGCCTACTAATAATGGTGACTCAAACTAGCAATTATCTCAAATGGTCCTCCACCGCTCAGTCATTAATTAATAATTACACTCCCCACCCTCTTCTCCCTTCTTCGGTGCGGAAATGGTGCTACTCATTCATGGCAAAAGGCAGTACAGTTGTACGAAGTAAAAAAGTTAAAACAATAGAGGGTATACTTGTAACACTACTAACTTAAACCACATCTATTCTCCAAACGCAGCAAATCAAAACTTTATCATTAAGGTTGTCTGGCCACAAAACGTGGTGTGGAAAAGGGGCAAATCGCCCAAACGTCATATCTGACGTTAATGATTAATGCTGCTTTTTCCACATTTCCCACATTAATCCCGTTATCGAACGGGCCCTTAATATCCTTTAGGGAACCACACCCCCCAATCTATGCCCGTTCTAGGTAAGTATTTGCGTATGGTGTTTATGTTGGGTCGGAAACTTGTACCGATGGGATAAAAAGACAATCCGGAGAATAGGACCATCCTGTCCCTTAAAGAGTACGGAAAATTTAAATTTTTTGAGAAAATTTGTGTCCAGTAGGCTCAAACAACCAATGCATCGGCTACAACAAATGAGTTTCAAAATTTCCGGAAGGAAAAATATTCGATAAAGACGCATCATGCCAAAGACAAATTCTTATGTAGTTTAACTACATTTACTTAGAAAACATATACAATAAAAACTGTACAATAAACAATTATATTAAAAATAGTATTATTTTTATGTATAATATTTATTATATAAGTTATAGAAATTATAGGTATAATGTACATGTTTCTTCAACTTCTATTGTAATTATCTTTGATTACGTGGGTGTACCCAACATATTAATGACAAAAAGAATGAAAAAGACAAGGCAATCACGATTTGGTTGGTAGGGAGGATTATTATAGAACCAAATGTTTTGGATTCAAAATAAGGAGGACACCTCACCTCGGCCACTGATGTTATTTTCTGACTGGCTGAGCGTAAAATGGAAGTTCAGACGGTTTACTTATTGAAATCCATTCGATCAGACAAACAAGATTTGCGCTCCACCATCTTCTTTACTTTTTTACCCAGTTTTTTAAATATTTAAATAAAATAATTTAATTTTAACATAGAATAGTTACCTTATTTACTCGATAAATTAGATATTATAAAATATAAATTTATAAAATTATTTAATATTAAAGTACAAACCACACATATAAAATAAACAAAACAATGAATCGGAACTTGGGAGGCAACTGATAGTACATTTTTTTATCTTTCCACATCTAGTTAGTAGATAAAAAATAATTAATATTATAAATTTCCCTTATACTAACAATTTTAAAAAATTTAATAAAACAAATATTTATCTTACATGTTATTTATCAAATTGGAAAAGCATATCAAACTGAACACGAATCAAGCATAAATTACCATGGAAAAACATATCAAACAAAACACGAATCAAAGCATACAACACAGAAAAACATCCAGGAAACAAGTTCAGGAATTAAATATCCACGCATAATAACAGTACAGATATACAAAATGCAATTCGAGAATACTCCTTTCAGACGAGGAATCTTTCAAACAAATCACATATCTCCTCCCTGCTTCTGCATGCGTGCCGCAAACAAAGAAAATGAGAGTAGAGTTGTCATATCAGCCCTCTCATAGCACCATCATCTGAATTATTGATTCGCCCACTCTCAATACAGAATGCTTTGAAACATCCTGAAGCTTTTCAGGTAACCAAA